>LTAE01003015.1:24016-39840 GCA_001647135.1 Pontederia paniculata | reverse complement strand
CAGCCTTACCTTGAGACTTTTGGGTAAGGGGCAGAGGGAGAAGAAGAAAGCTAGGGCCGGCTTTAGAAAAGAGAATAATATTTTCTGAGGGCATGAATTTATAGCTTAGGAATTTAGGTATTTGATCAAATCTGAATTTGTCTCAGATTTAAAGATAAATTTCGAAATTCAAATATTATTTCCTTCTTGATAGATAAGGAAATATCTTTTGGAGAAATAAAAATCTGAAAAGATAACTTTGTGAGGAGGTAAAAATCTGTTTAGTTAAGGAGATAATTGAGGGCAGATTTTGGGGAGTTACAAATTTCGTGAGTTTAGCAAAGGTATCACTCCCAATGTTGTTGTTCCCATAGTCGAATCAAATAGTTATTATTGATAAAGACGATTGATTTAAGTAGTGATGCATCTATAAATACCAAGTTAAAATTATATTAATTTATAGGGGTTACTTGGTTGAAAATTATTATTTTATACATTTTGTTATTCTATGGAGATAAAATGACATATTCTTATTTTATATTTGATAAAAGTGTTGGAGTTGACGAATACTTCAGGGTCTGTTGTTTCTCACACCGGGTACGTCCACGTGAGCTTAGGGGAATTGGAGTATTACCCAACGACATCGAACCCCTACGCGCGGAAAGTGGGGGTTCGGATGGCACCGCCCCCCGATGGGGGTTCCGCTCGTCGGTGAGCGGGCGGGGGTTCGGGGGCAGCGCCCCCGAAAATTTAAACGGGTTTGGACTTTTATTTAAGTTGGCCCATATGGTGGAGATTAAGAGATTTACTATTTGTTAGGGTTTTGGATCCATATATATTGCTCTTATTTCAGATTTGATGTTGAGCGGTTGTAACGAAAAATAATAATATAGTGAAATCTCTTTGCAGGACGTAGTCCTTTCAAAAAGGTGAACTTGGGTAAATTTGTGTGTGTTCTCTATTATTTCTGCATTTTCTTTTTGTGATCTTCTACTTGTTCTCAAATTTTCCCATCAAAAAGTTTAGAATCTATTTGATTTTAGACTTGTTAAGAGGAAGGAAAGAGAAGGGAAGCAAAGTGAAATATTTAATTTTATTTGGATAACATGATCAAGAGTAAGGGAGATGACTCGATGTTAAAAGTTAAATGATAACGTTATTTGTATGAATATTATATATATTTATTTGAATAAAGTTAAAATGTAAAATAAATTTGAAATATAGCTTGTTTTATCTTACATTCTTCTTCATTAAAAATATAATCATATAAGATTAAATTATTAATTTTATTTTTCTTATTTCTCTTTACTTCTTTTTATCCCAAACCTAACGAGCAGTGATTTTATTAGATAAGTAAAAAAATAGTTAGTACACTAATTATCATTTAGTTAAGCTTAATGTAATAATAATTTTACTCGTGTGGTTAAAATGTTTAAATTCAATTAAAAGTTTAAGGGAACTAGTTGATAAAAAAATAGCTAATAAACATTAATGTTGATAAATATTTTAAATTCTAATCTTTTGAAAAATTAAACATTCGTAATATTTTGTTGAGGAAAATGTTGATAAGAATTTGGTACATTAAAAACCATGATACATTTGAAGTTAAATTGCATTAAAATATCTTAATTGTATAATTCAAATATAAAAAACTTAACTATTTAACTTAATATATTTATTATTTTTTATACTTTCTAATTTATTAAACAATCAAGATGATTTTTAAATTTATGACCAATATTTATTACTTTTTATGCTTCTAAAAAGTTAATGGAGGAGAGAGAAAATAAGAAAGCTAAATTATCATATATATATATATATATATATATATATTGAGCATAATTATTTAATTAGTGTAGTGGTCAGGTGATTTTGACTGCTATTTTAAGATCTATGGATTCAAACCTTCTCCTCGGTTACACTAAAAGAAATATCCAGACTAAAAAACTGAGATGAAAATAGAAAAAAAAAGTTAAAATCATTTTCCTTTTATTTTCAATGTCAACTCAGCAATTTTTAAGTAAGTATTGGTTTTCCAAAGTTGATTGCAAACGCATAAGAAAAAAAAAAGGATGAAATCGACATGTGTTAAAAAAAAAAAGAACCCTTCGACATCGCGGAGCGATTTGAAAAGGATTATACTATCTAAATAGAAAATATAATTAAGAGATTAATTAATCATTATAATAAAATAGAAGATTATTTTTATTTTCTCATCTCGAACTATCATGCAATTTCGAGTATATTCTTAAACTATAAAATAAAACAGAAGTAAGTCTCTAACGGTTCATCCAATAAATTAATATTGAATTTATTTAAATTATTTTAATTTCATAAAATTTTGAACATATAATTAAATTATGAAATGGAACAGAAGTAAATCTTAATTTTTTTTAAACAGTTCATCAAACTGATATTAAATTTATTTAAATTATTATTATACTCTTTAAATTTAAAAATACTTACTCCCCTCACTTTTTCTGTCTCTTCTCTCTGTTATCTCTCCCTCGACGCTGTCTCTATATATCTCTCTTCTCTCTCATCTTCTCATCCTCTATGCTCTCCCTCTTATCTCTCTCTCCCTTCGGTCTCTCACTCGATCTCGTCCGGGCGAGCATGGAGTGAGAGAGTGAGAGTAGGAGAAAGAAGAAAAAGATAAGAGTTACTTTTTAAAAATGATAAATTAGTGATTTAATAAATTAAAATAATGTATAAAAATAAAAAATCAGATTGATGAATTAAACTGAATAATTGAAAAAGAATTAGGTCTGTATCTATTCGATTTTATAATTTAAGAGTAGATCTAAAATTTCGGATAGTTGGAGAGGGTAAACGACAATAATCCCGGGAAATAAATATTGAAAATTATTATAGTATTAAGAACGCACATTTTCTCAATGTTTTTGGGCTCAATAGAGAGGCCCAAAAAGACAACGCGGAAGCCCATATAAAAAAGGAAACCAAGACAGCGTCCGGCCGCACCTTTTTCCATGCCAATTAAAACGCAATTAAAAGTTAAAACGCCACAGAATAATAATAAATTGCTCGCTCGCTGCCGCCGCTAATAAATCGGGACGAACAAATACGATTTTGCCCGATGATGTGTATCTGATCCAATCCCACATTTTTGCCCGCGCGCGGCGGCGGCGACGACGACGACCGCAATAAGAAGCAGCCGACGGCGGCGATCACAACTCGTCGAGAGCCAAATTGGTACCATTTATGTCTGGATCGAGGGAGCGAGTCGAGGGAGATCTCTTGGATCTTGAACGATTCAAACCCTTCGCAGGTACGCGATCTCCAGCATTCTTAACTTCTGCAGCCGGCAGATTTTGAGATGGAAGTGGAAATGAATTGCGATAGTTGAATCGATGGTCATCGGCATCGGTTTGTTCTTATTGTTCTTTTTTCTCGCGACATCGATTGGACGAGTCCATCGATTTCTGGCCCTTTAATCATCAGATCTAAGTGCCCAAATAGGTCTCCCAATCGGCTTGAACTCGTCTTAGTTCCCGCCCTATTGTCGAATTGTTCACTTTGTGAGGGTATTCCGCTTTCGTATGTTGTTGTTAGGAGTTTGTAGCATTATACTGATCGGTAAGGTACGAGACGAGGTTAGATGTTGGAACGATTTCTATTAGTAGATAGATCCCTAGTTATTTCATTAGGAAGTGAATTATGAGGAAACAAAACAACGCAAAGTTGGGCCTTTACTTTTGTCTTGTGATTCTTTCTGAGGAAAGAAAACAGTGCAAAGTTGAGCCCTTTTTGGCCTTATGATTATTCTTGCTACTTCATTATTTGCTTTTTCAATTTGTTTCTCATTCTTGTTTGCAGAATTTTGTCATTCAAGCATATATTTAGGATAAAGCGATTCAAGAATAAATGGATACTCCACCTCAGCTGCCACCCCCTCCTATGGGTTACTCCCCCAGAGGTGGACACTCAAATACACCCACACCTCGCCCAGAGAAGCGTTTGACACCCCCTGCATTCTCCTCCCCGGCAGCAACAATGTTTTCCCCTCAGATGCCCCAGCAAGACCAGTCTCCTCCATCTGCCTCAAAGGCCCCAAGCTCGGGGCCATCAAGTGGTGGTGTTTATATGGGCAGTCCGGCTACACATTTCACAACTCCTCCCCCTCCTCCCACCTTCTCCTCGCCTCTTCGTCCAGCTACTGTGCCTTTCCGAACATCGCCAATGTCTCCACAATCACTAGCTTTCTCCTCGGGCCCAAGCCTGCCCACATCATTGCTGCCTTATTACTCAAATGGATCCCATGAGTTGCCACTGCAGCAGTCTACCAGTGTTGATGAGGCTACTTTTGAATCGCCTTATCTGCTCTTCTCTGCCCACAAGGTCCGTTATTTATTTCCTTTTGATTTTGTTAATTTTCCAACTTAACCCTGTTTTTCTTATACAGAAGATTTTCAGTCAGTTTTCATGCTAACATTTGCTTTTAGACATTTGCTCACCTATAAATGACACTGAAGCATCTTTTATTCTTTGTAATTAAAAAAATCAGTTTATTCTCTAAAAAACAATTCAGTATGATGTGGCTGTGAGATCACTTTTAACAATATATCATATTTTACTACTGATCAATAAGTATGATTTTGCATTAATTAATAAAGATTCATGCTCAATGCAAATCTGCTTATTACTATGTTTTGCCTCTTTAGGTGTTGAAACGTAAAAAGCTAGCTAATGTTCCAAGTTTGGGATTTGGAGCTCTGGTGTCTCCTGGAAGAGAAATTGCTCCTGGTCCTGAGGTTGTGGAACGGGAACCTCACCGTTGCCAAAGCTGTGGAGCTTATGTAAACCTTTACTGTGAAATTTTGGTTGGCTCAGGACAATGGCAATGTGTCATATGTAAGAAATTGAATACTAGTAATGAACAATATGTAGCTCATAGCAAGGAAGAACTTCGATATTGGCCTGAGCTCTCATCCTCAGCTGTTGACTATGTTCAGTCTGGACATAGGCGAGCAGGTTACGTTCCAGTTTCCGACTCAAGAATGACAGCACCTATATTTCTTGTCATAGACGAATGCTTAGATGAAGCGCACCTACAGCATCTTCAAGGTTCTTTGCATGCTTATGTTGATTCACTTCCCCCATCTGCGAGGCTTGGAATAATTACATATGGAAGAACAGTATCAATTTATGATTTTTCAGAGAACTCAATGGCATCAGCTGATGTTCTTCCTGGTGATAAATCACCTATACAAGATTCTGTGAAATCTCTGATTTTTGGCACTGGTATTTATTTGTCAACTGTGCAATCCTCGCTTCCTGTTGCACATACAATATTCTCATCCCTAAGACCATATAAGCTCAACTTGCCAGAGTCATCCCGAGACCGATGCCTTGGCACAGCCGTGGAGGTTGCTCTAGCAATAATTCAAGGCCCAAACGCCGAAATGTCACAGGGAAATATTAAAAGGCCAGGAGGCAATTGCAGAATTTTAGTTTGTGCTGGTGGTCCTAATACATATGGTCCTGGATCCGTGCCACACTCATTTTCACATCCAAATTATGCATATTTGGAGAAGACTGCTATAAAGTGGATGGACCAACTTGGTCAAAAGGCACACCGCCATGACACCATAGTTGATATTCTCTGCGCTGGAACTTGTCCAGTGAGGGTGCCCATCCTCCAGCCTTTGGCAAAAAGCTCTGGTGGAGTGTTGATTCTTCATGATGACTTTGGGGAGGCGTTTGGTGTTAATTTGCAAAGAGCATCTTTAAGAGCTGCGGGTTCACATGGATTGTTTGAAATACGCTGTTCTGATGATATTCTTGTGACCCAGGTCATTGGACCTGGAGAAGAGGCACCAGCTGATGCTCATGAAACATTCAAGAATGATTCATCCTTTAGTATTCAGATGCACAGCATTGAAGAAACCCAGAGCTTTTCAGTTTCCATGGAAACTAAATGTGACATTAAGCATGAGTTTGTTTACTTCCAGTTCGCAGTTCGTTATTCAAATATTTATAGGTCAGACATCTCTAGAGTGATCACTGTTAGGCTTCCAACTGTAGATAGTATTTCAATGTATCTTGAGAGTGTCCAGGAAGATGTAGCAGCAGTTCTTATTGCTAAGAGGACTCTCTTGCGTGCTAAAACTTCTTCTGACGCTATTGACATGAGGCTTACAGTGGACGAGAGAGTTAAAGATATTGCTCTGAATTTTGGTTCTCGGATACAAAATTCTAAGCTACTTAGGTTCCCTAAGGAGCTGTCAACTCTGCCTGAAAACTTATTTCACCTTAGAAGGGGACCATTGTTGGGAAATATTGTTGGCCATGAAGATGAAAGGTCTGTTTTAAGAAATCTATTCTTAAATGCATCATTTGATTTGTCTCTTCGTATGTTGGCACCACGCTGTTTAATGCATTGTGAAGGAGGCACTTTTGAGGAGTTACCAGCATATGATCTTGCTATGCAATCTGATGCAGCAGTCGTGCTTGACCATGGAACAGATATATTCATTTGGTTGGTAAGTTCATGATAACTCCATCTCTTTATAAGGTGATAGAAACGAGAATCTCTTTAGTTTTGTAAAGTTATTGTTCATACATGTACATCTTTCTCACTGTGATATATCTACACAAACATATGGATGACTAGCCTTTTCTGGTCAACCTTTCGTCCATCAAAAAAAAATATTCTGTCTTGGTTATGTCATGAGGCTTTTTTTCCCCGAAAATTTTCATCTTCAGCTGATTATCATTTTGCAATTTTTCTCTATTAACCAATATAAGCATTGATCTTTTTTATTTTATTTTTAAAAAGCATATCTGTCGTAGGCTTTAGTTTTTTTTCTTTCTATGTATTTAAATACATCTTTGTGCCCTCACTACGTTGATCTTTCTCATTTATATATTCAAGTTATTTTTATTAGGAAAAAAATACTTTTCCTTCCGACCTGTTGTAGTTTTCTTCTTCTGAATAAACTCTAGCAAGAGTTTTATATTCATCCAAATAACACATCAATCTTAGTTTTCATGAAGGTATTATCGCCTCTCACCTCACAGTATATTATTTCACTTGTTAACTTTCCTTGTAACTGCAATTATCTAGCCATGTTGCTAAAGCGGCATTTATTCTTTTTATTGGTTCCATGTTATTATCTTTAGTGTTTTTTCATGCGCAACTGGTACCCTGTCACAATATGGAACTTTCAATTGAACACTTTGATTAACGTTCCAAAATTTTAGATCTTGCTCCCAACTTTCTTTAATATTCTCTTGTTTGACAAAATCAAATCAACATGACCCTACGTCATAATTGTGGGCTACTGTCTTATTTATTTAGGATAGACTCATGACCTTGATTACAAAATAAATTATTAAACTACAATTATGATGATAAAAAAGGTTGCTGATTGCATATTATGGCCTAGAAGATATTATGACCAATGCATCATCTTTAAATTATTGTTTTGCAGGGAGTTGAACTTGCAGCCCAGGAAAGGAAAAGTGCAGCTACCTTAGCAGCTTGTAGAACTTTAGCAGAAGAGCTAAGCGAACACCGTTTTCCAGCTCCTCGGATCCTTGCATTCAAAGTTTGTCCTCCATACATCTTTATTTTAGCGTATAGTTCATAAAAGTCATTTGCTTGTTCTCTCACTCTTGTTATTTCTCCCTGATACTTGTTTTACATATAAGCATGGCTTTTTAAGCATCTGTTTGCTTTAGTTCCACGTAGTTATATATGAATCTCCTGTCTTTGTTGTTATCACAGGAGGGAAGCTCCCAGGCAAGGTATTTCGTTTCACGGATGATACCAGCACACAAGGATCCTCGTTATGAGCAGGTACGAAACAAGTTGCCTTTTTATTTCTATGTTTAATGGACCCCTTGCAGTGAATGCAAGTCAGTATTTTGTCTATTTCCTTTTTTCATTTTAGCAAGATAAGATTTGCAACGATTTATATTACTAAATTTTTTCATATTTTTTGCACTGACAGGAAGCAAGATTTCCACAGTTACAAAGATTAACTCCAGAACAAAGGACGAAGCTAAAGAGCAACTTTCTTCACTTTGATGATTATAGCTTTTGCGAGTGGATGCGCAGCCTGAGGCTGATGCCACCCGAACCGAGCTAGAAGGTGAAATCACTAAAAAAATAGTTGATTCTTTCTCCAGTACTTGGTGTGCAGGTGGCACAAGAAGAAACTTCGAAACTTTCAGCGGTCTGTTTTCTCAAACCTTTTTTGGTGATGTATGCTGGTCACCTGCAGTTGAACTGAAAAATCATAGTTCTGCCGATTGTGTTCTGTGTGACTGATGATTATCGGTGATGTCCTCGTTTAGAAAGGATTTAATTTATCATTTTCCGGATATGAGATATCATAGTCCAGCAGAACCTCTCCCCAATTTTAACATACATGATACATCGATGCGAGCTTCTCAAATTTTTGAGAACAATAAAAGTTAAAGCCTCTCCCATTGTTGCATTTTCTTAAGGGCTACAAGATTGTTACGATTTTCTGTCACGGTGATGTATTCCTTTATCACCGTCTGCCTTGTATGTTTCTTTTTATTACTTTGCCTTTCTCAGGGATACATCTAATCGCGTTGAAGTTTACTAATCCTTGAGAATTGACGAAGTCCGCAACATTTTTTTGTCGGTTCCATTATAAATGGTTGTATACGAAAACAATGTGTGATTGCAGTGTCACGGCTCTTTTGTAATTCTAATGTTTTAGATAAAGTTTCTATATATTTTTTTCCAATTTCCCTTCTCTTTTACAGATAATCACCTATTAGATAGAAGTATAGTCGAAACAAAAAGGAAGGAAAAGCAAAATTGGATTAAGCAAAATTACTTAAGGAGGTTTTTTTTATCAAATTCTGATTATTTATTGTAATTTGTAGATAATCTGAATTGTCTGCGAGGAATATATTTTTATATTATTATCTAAATAATAATTTTACTTATATTTAATTTTTATAATCGTCCTTTTAAGTTTTCCATAAATAAAATATATTATATAATAATAATAACATAAATAATAATAATAATAAAATAATAATAATATATTATAATAATAAATAGTATTTATATAATATAATTTTATATTACTATTATCATATTACGAATAAAAATATATCATTAATTATTAATTATAAATGTTATTTTATTTTGAAGGGTATTGATTATCTAATACATTAATTTGTCAATCTATGATTCAAGTTTATAAGTTTCAATTTAAAAATATAAAAAAAATTAACTAATAATACTTTGATAAAATGATATATATTATTTAGTAATATTTTTATAAGTAAATATGTTAATCTAAATTGTTAGTTGAATTATTTATATATAATAAATAAAGTAATGCACATTATTAATAATTTAATAAGTAAGTGATATTTTTTTTATTAGAAAACATAGATTATTAGATAATATAGTTAATGCTTCTAAAGAATGCCTCTTTGGCACTATTAGCAAGTGGAGTTAAAACTGCAGAACTATGATAACTCATTACACAAAAAGCTTAATTTTAGAACTATCAAATATTTTTCTTCAATTTAAAACTCAATTGGCTAATCAGCTTAATCTCGTTCAATTTGAAACTTTAATTATAATGAATATAATTAATAGACTTATTTGCGTTATCCCAAGTACGGGTGTTCAAGAGTCGAATTTTATTCGACCCGAACCCAAAATCAACCCAGCCCGATTGATTTTGTTCGTGTTGGGTTTGATCGGATTGATGACAATCATCGAATCCGATCCAACCTGATCTCTATTACGTCGGGTTGAATCAGGACGGGTCATCGGTTATTCGATTAAATTTTTTCATAAATTTTTAATTATTTTTTAGAATATTTAATATCAATTCTATTTTTGAAAAAGAAAGAAATATATTTTTTAAAAGTTTGTAATGATTTTAAAGGATATAAGTTTTAAATTTTTAATATATTTTAATTTTAAAATAATATAAAATTTTTATCAAGAATAAATTGGTTCAAATTTAATAAAAATATAAAAGTTCGGATTATCAAGTTAGGTCGGGCTGATCAGGTTTGAAAAATTGAGATCGGCACCCGATCCATTGGCGATCGAGTTATGATTAGGTCGGTTCGAGTTCGACTCGACCAACGATCCGATCCGACCTAATTAAGATTGGATCAGTTCAAATCATCAAATTTATCATATCGATCCGACCCGGTGAACACTCCTAGTTTCAAATTCCAAACATCTCATTTTGGGTGAAAATGAATAATGAAAAGGGAAAGTTGACGAGTGAGAATTATGTATGTTTTTTTAAAATTGTATTAGATTATAGAGTCATCTTTTGTAATATAGAAAAATAATCTATAAAAACATAAATTAAAAATAATGTATAAAATGAACCCTAGAAATGAAATAAATGAATAAATAAATTTCAAAAAAACCTCTTTTTATTGTAATATCTTATCTTTTCAATTTCTCCTTGAGTTCTCCCTCCATATACTCCCAAGAGGGGGAGAGAGAGAAATCGGCTCTGGCAACAGCGAGGGCAGGTGAAGAAGAAAAAGGATCGAATTTTTACGTGGTCTCCTCCAAAACATCCCAGGCCTTTAAACCTTGGACGTCTTCCAAACTTTAAAATGGCTTCTTCCTCCACGCTTCCTGCTCCTCCCATGGCGAGGACCGCCTCCCTGGTCTCTGACAATGCTCTCCTCTTCCGCAGAAACCTCTGCCGCAGTTCTCAATTGGCCGCTCCTTTCCTCGGGCGAAGCCTCCGCAAAGCTAAAGAACGATTGGCCCTCGGATACGGCGCGAGGACGGGGCCGACGGCCTCCGGCCCCCGTCGCTGCCTCTCTGGGAGGCCTTCTTGGCGGTATCTTCAAAGGGAGCGACTCCGGCGAGGGCACACGTCAGCGCTACGCGGAGACCGTCGCCTTGATCAACGGCCTCGAGCCCGATATGTCGCGGCTCTCCGGCAATGAGCTCAGGGAAAGGACGGCGATTCTCAAGGAGCGAGCACGGAACAACGAACCGCTGGATTCCCTTCTTCCGGTGAGATCCTATTTGCCTTTGAACCATTTGGTCCTCGTCCAATCTTAGTTTAGTAAGACAACAACTGCAGCTGTAACCCCCCAAAAGCTCGATCGAAATGCTTATTGGGACAGCTAACCTTTCGTACTTTGACGACTCAAATATGAAACTCACATTTTTGCGAAAATCTTTTAAAATAAAAGACTAAAGTCTCATATCTAACTTAAACAAATACTCAGTATCATAAAATCCAGAGTACTAACTATTACAACAATGTTTTACTAGACACACTCCATGTCATCTGCAATTATTATGTAATCATGAACCTCTTCATCGTCCACTCTACCATCGTCATCATTTAAGCTTGATTACATGCAAAGGAGGGTAACTTCTCCTGAACTAACTATCAGTATGTAAAACCCAATAAGATAAAAATAAAATAAATAAAATATACATGCTAGGAATCTAGGATATATGTTTACCGTGTATAAACAAATATAATAAGGCACATCATTCAATGATGTTTTGCATTCAACATCTTATCTTTTCTTTCTTAGAATAATATTTATTTTGTGTGTTCTTTCCTTTGTTTCATTTTTTCTTTCATTCATTCTTTAAAACTTTCTTTCTTTCATTTATCTTTGACTTCCTCTTTTTTTTTTCTTAGAAGTTACCATTTAGCTTCTTTCATCTTTCATCTTATATCTTGTGAAGAACTCTTCATCTCTTGAGTGAACATCGTGACACTTTCATATATTTTCATGATTGTACATCATCACGATGACTCTATATTGTGCGCGGACATTCTCATATGGTGGAAGTCTAGAATTCGCTGCACAGAGTGGAGATGCCTGTATAATAAGGATAATGGCTAAGTGTTTTGCCTTTACCATCATGGGATTTCATTGTTTTGCCTTCAGCTACACCTCCTGCCTCTATCTTTTACGTTCGTTCTTTTCTCCCTTTGACAATCAATGGACATGAACACCCATAGCTTTCATCTTTTATCTTGCTTTTTTTAATCTTTGTTATTTTTTATTAAGACTTTTAATCTTCCTTTGAATCTTTCTTTGATAAGCATATCATACATCAACAATATCATACATAAAATCAATTAAAAACTCATATTCTAGAAAACGACCCACGTAGGGGATTAACACGACTTGTTTATGTCAGTCATCAATTTAAGGGAAACGATCCGTGTTAAGGTACAACATGGGCTTTTTTCGTCCTGCGTGGTTCATCATATCTTTCCTCATGAGGGTGGTCCGTTTTTGGTTCATGTACATCCGTTTTGCTGGCGTCATCCTCCTCGAGCGGTTGACGCGATCCGGGTTGACAGAATGTGACTCTTATTGTTGTGTCATGACGCAGTCTCTTAGGGTCTTGTCACGGTCCGTCTTGGTCTGTTGATTGATAATAATTCTAGGGTTTTCTACTCCTGAAACCGGTTCGTTTTGACGACAACTTCTAGGGTTGAACATGACCTACATTAGGGTTTTGCATGATCCGCCGCCAAGACATAGTCCGTGTCCAAAGGTGACACGACCCGTGTCGGCAGCCGGGTTTTCTCTAGATAGATCGACGAAGCTCGCGTCCAGGTGACACAATCTGTGTCGGTCGCGGTCCGCGTCCAAGTGACGTGTCCCGTGTCCTTCTGTTGTTGCTACGACAGTGGTGCAGTCCTTCTCGGCTGATCAACGCGGGTTGTGTCGAGAGTTGACATGGTTTGTGTTACTCGGCAAGCGTGCCAATGCTTGCCTTCGGCATGTAGAATCTATTGTAAACTTTTAGGGTTTGGAAATATGATTAACATCTACGGGAACCCTAACTATCATGAGGATATTTCTATGTCAGATCATGCTTTCTATCATTTAATATCAATAAACTTTATATAAAATAGAAAAGTGTGATTCTTCTTGATCTCATGAATAAAATATTAAAATAGGTAGAGAGATAAACGTAAATCTCCTACCAACCCTGAGGGTCCTTTTACATACCTTTTTGACGATCTTAAACTTCTCTTCCTTTTCTTCGCGATAGCATTAGGTTTTCCCCATGTTATCCTCCATTGCTTCTCCTTCATGCATCTCCGTGTGAGGCCGAGAGAAAAAAGAGAACAATAAGACAATTTTTTGTTGTCTTACCTGATGGCCTTGAGAGGGAAGAGGAGAGAAAGGAGAGGGGATAAGAGAGAAGAAAGGAGGAGAGGGGAGGCTCTCTGACGGCCAGGGAAAATAATAAGGGCTTGGAGGTCTTTTGTCATGCCTAGGGGTGTATATATAGGGTGTCATAGGGTTTGGATTAGTTTGAAACAAAATCAAAGTAGTCTCCTAATCATTTTAAATTAGAGTTTTAGGCTGACGGCTAGGGAAAATAATCAAGGGTTTGGAGGTCTTCTGTCATGCCTAGGTGTATATATAGGGTGTCATAAGATTTGGATTAGTTTGAAACAAAACCAAATTAGTCTCCTAATCATTTTAAATTAGGGTTTTTGGCTGACAGGTGAGCACGGGGCTGTGTCCTATTTGGACACAGTCCTTTTTCATCCTTTTTTTTTTAAATTGTCGGGCGTTACAGCACTTGTTGTTCTTTGGCAGGAAGCCTTTACTGTGGTAAGAGAGCGTCAAAGAGAGTTTTGGGTCTGTGTCCTTTTGATGTGCAATTGATAGGTATTGCCTTCACTTCGTGTTACCTTAATTTTGACATTACAAATACAATCATACTTCTTTTTGTTAAAGAAGAACATTCGATACACATATGCGATATAGATACTTCATCCATCATCTTGATGGTTTTGGTACTTGCAGGTGGTATAGTTCTTCACAAGGGTGAAATCGCTGAGATGCGGACTGGAGAAGGGAAAACTCTTGTTGCCATCTTACCGGCTTATTTGAATGCTTTGAGCTGGAAAAGAGTGCATGTTGTAACCGTGAATGACTACCTTGCAAGATGTGATTGTGAATGGGTCGGTCAAGCTCCACGATTCTTGGGACTGCAGGTTGGCCTGATCCAACATATGTTGGACACTTGCATATTCCTTTGCTGATTTCTCGTGTCCACCACTGTTCGATGTGAACCTTCTTATTCATAGACCTCCTGAATTTGATGTTGCTTATATTTTCTTTTGTTGTTGGAGTGATACTTGGTGCAATAGTCAAGTTACTCCTTTGGTGTTAAAGGCGAGTAGTTCGAGCCATGAAAACAGTCTTCTGTTAAAGCAGGAGCTTTTTTTGTCCTACAGTTATATTTGTATTTATTTGCTTGAAATTCACATAATGATTATTCCAATGTTGGTAGGCTTAAACTGAAAATTGGTTGGTAGGCTTGAAGGTAAAAAACAGTATGCTGGAAAGGTTCCTCATAGACTTAAAGTGGCGTCTAGGTGGCATATTATCTTGAATGCACTCAGGTCTCCCACCTATACTGATTGATCTTTTTCCTTGCTGAATATAGTGAATCAACCATGATGGATTTATTTAGCATAATTTCAATGTCTGCATAGTTTGCTTTTCCCCTTTTGGACATGTGCATCATTAGCATTGCCATCTACTCTCCATAGCTTTAATGCCTACATGAATTAATTTTCAATTTTTAGACAACCAATTATCATTTTTATCTATTCTTCATTTGCCAGGTTTTCATTCTGAATTTTCCATTTTTATATTGGCATGTGGTGTTTATATCTTTTGAAACCATTTAATATTTTCTATATATCTTTTGATATAAATTTTGTGACCTTTTACATGTGCAGAGAATATGACAAGTTAGCAAAGAAGAGAAAACTATTCCTGTGACATAACATATGTCACAAACAGTGAGCTTGGTTTCGATTATCTAAGAGACAATCTTGCAATGGTTAGTCTGCCCTGTCCTATATGTATACATGGTTTCTTTTGGTTGCTTTCTTTTAATTTATTAGTATAGTAAAAACAACTGCAGCGCAATTTCCTTCACTTGCCTAGACTTTTCCTGACTGAAGTTTGATCTCTTGTTATTTACAGACTGTCGATGAGCTTGTCTTAAGGGACTTCAATTATTGTGTGATTGATGAAGTTGATTCTATTCTTATTGATGAAGCAAGAACTCCACTGATCATCGGGGTCTCCTCGACCGGATCTCGGGGCACCATCCAGACACCTCTAGAGTGGATAGCTGGGTGTGGCTGACAGGCTACTACTCGGCTAGTTGGGTATACCATCAGCTGCTTCCAGGACAGACAGTATCGGATACTATCAGAGCTAATTCTCTACGCACATGGCGTTTGTGCATCCCGCTCAAGGTCAAGATTTTCACTTGGCTGTTGAGACGGGGTAAGATTCTCACCAGAGCTTGCAGAGCCAGATGGGCGCCACAAGCTGATTCTTCATGTGCACTTTGTGGTCTTTCAGAGGAAAACATAGACCACCTTTTCTTCACATGCCCCACCGCTAAAGACACATGACATCACTTGGGACTGACCCGCATCGACCTTTCAGGAGCAGACAGGTTTTGGGACTCACTACGAGCACTTGGGACTCATGACAGATCGGACTGTCGGCAGTTATGGACAACATCTTTGGCTACTACGTGGGCTATTTGGTTGCAGCGCAACCGAACGATTTTTGAGGGGGAGCGGTGCTATATTGAAAATATTATCCACCACACATTGTTTTTTGTTAGAGAGTGGGGTTTTGGATAGCTTCTGTTCATTTTGGACAGTTTTTTTGTTTTGTTTTGGGGAACCTACGCACTGCGTAGTTCCGCCATACACACTTGTACATGTCGTCTTCCTTAATACAATTCCAAATGGATGGTAGCTACAATTTGTAGCCATCCTTTCTCCTCTCAAAAAAAAAAAAAAAAA
>LTAE01003015.1:0-14515 GCA_001647135.1 Pontederia paniculata | reverse complement strand
CTTTGGACGACCATTGCATGCATAGGGTTCTTCTGATGTCTTCTATGTAAATAGGTCGTCCGTTCTTTAACTTTGGTCGACCTATCATGCTCTGAACTTGAAAAACTGTCTGTAAAAAATCAACTCAACAAGTTTATCAGTCTAAACTAAGTTCCCTCACAAATTTGTGATTATCAAAATAATCTCGGGATCCTAGATTCAACAAAAAAATCGAGACAAAAGTTTAGGCTATAAGGTGTGCATCGTGGCGGATCACTAGTAGATTTGATTCTAGATTATTGATCATGTCTAGGGTTTTTCATGATTCCTTGATTATACCGTTCATAGTTTAAATCGTATTTTCTTCTCCACTTTTATATCATCTTGATTCATGTCTTTAATCTTATTTTAAAATTGGTTAATCATGCACCCAGAATCTAAAGTTTCTAGTCTCTTTTACATCTAAAATTGTATGGTTTCGATTTATGGTTTCTTCATATTGTAATCGGATAGATCGATGAGATGCGAATTGGATTTTCCTATACCGTCACGGCCGTGATGTCACGACCCGTGATGACCGTCTCACGGTCGTGACACCTATGTCACAACTTGTGATGATGTGTCCAGACCTAGAATAGTGTTCGTCATCCGACCGTGATGTTAGTCGCTGTCGTGATGACCGATTTCACAGTCGTGACACTCCTGTCACGACCCATAATTCTACTGTCACGGTCGTGACACCCTAGTCACGGTCGTGACTACTATGCGTAGATCGAAAGACGGCGTCGGGATCGCGATTGTGAACCTTAACACGATCGTCTGTCATACGGGTGACTTATGGCCCGTGATGTCGTATCATGGCCCGTAACCACCTACGAGCGAGAAACCTCCACGGTCGTGATGCACTCATCATGATCCATGACGACATAGTTAACCTTCCAGTCACGGTCGTAACTCACGAGTCACGGTCCGTGACTGTGAAGAAGAAACCACCTTGATGAGTTACGGGGCGTGATACCCTGGTCACGACCCGTGACACTGGTTGTCACGGCCGTGATACAGGTATCACGGCCCGTGACGAAACCTATCTAAGTCGATTTATCCTTATTTCACACTAGTGATTCTGTAGATAGTTTGTAGATATTTTTCACTGTTGAATACTACTTATATTATATCATTTGGTGCTACGCTAAGGACTTATACTAAATATCACGTAAGAGTAATAAGACAAGATTATGGTTGCCATGTGTACCGTTGGGAGAGCTATCGTTGATTGTTGTTTCATATCATTAGGGGTCGATGGCCTAGCTGCAGCTTCCCCACTTTGCTCTTGTTGCTTGGAGAGCTTCCCTCCTGTAACAAAGAGGATACTCGAGCATCCTCCCCACTTGACGGGCATCTTGTTGTTGTCACGGCTGGTAACCCGTTGACCTTTATTGTTATTTATCATGTCAACCCAGAATAAAGATTTTACTGGATCGTATGAGCTCTCTACCGTTGGCTTCATGCTTTATGAGCTCTGTACCGAATGAACATAAAGGCACCATGAAATCATTAATGAGACCAGTCTAACTTAATCACCTATATATCACCTAGATTATTCCTAACTATTCCTGTGAAAGTAGGACTGTATTGTAAAATGAGCCACCCACAAATTTGGAAAAAGATAATAGAGGAGGTGTATCAAGTTAGGAGTCATCCTTCATTTTCTATTGATCGAATCGGAAGTCTTATCGGATTGAAAGTATTGGATCGTGCTCTATTATTGTTATACAGGAAGATAAGTCTATTATGGCCTAGAGTATTTTTCCTTATTATTGGCCTTATCGGATCGGATGTGAAAAGTGTACATAAATAATATTCATGATTCAATTCCTTATATATTGATTTTTTTATTCTCAGTTTGTCTTTGAAGCTAACTTATTGCTGATCTCATATTCCTATCAAGTGAATATTCTTATATTATATTACTCCAATTATTGTCATTGTCCTTATCTTTGGAAACTCTTACATTGGAAAATATTATTGATATCATGATTTTTATTCCATATTGTACATTGTTCCTTATGGATTCATATCTACTTGTGTCTTACACACTGGGTGTAATTGCTTATGGAATATTGCTTTTCCTGCGTTGATCCTGCAGGTAACTAGTTCTGCAGTGGATGATGGTGTTGGTGACTATAGATTCGCTGGTGATGATGTCATGGTTGCACATGTTAGAGTTTGAGCCATGTATTTAGTTTTCTCTTAGGTTGTAATAATCTCTGAAACTATGTCAGAGCAGATATGTCATATTGGACTCAAATACATGTTAGAGTTGTTTGACTTCCGCACTTTATTTGGATCTTTTCCTTTAATTTAAGAAAGACTTCCGCAAAATAATTTTTTTATTTTATTTGACTAGTCAATATTGTCAAGGTATTGGTAAAAAATTGTATGGACGTGACACTCCCAAGTCCATTTTTTGCCATCTGGCGGGGTGTGGGTTTGGAGGTGTTATATATAGTGTTCCAGAATGACAAACTCAAATATTCCAATCATAATTTGTAAAATATGGTGTAATAATTAGCACTCACACAAGCTAAGATATTTTGTAGAATGTGACATTTGAAAAACATGTTTGCTTGGTTAAGAACCTTGTCTTAAATCTAATTGATCTTACTACCCAGAAAAAGCTAATTGATCTTCCTTTTCTCAAATTTTGTTACTTCTGGAACTCTTCAAAAGAAAAGATTCTAATTCTTCTTGTCAGTAGCTTTTGGCTTCATGGTGGTTTTTTTTACGCCAACTGCTTTATCATTTGCAAGAACATCATTCATCGTTTTCATGCAAAAGATGTGCATATTCCTTCAACTACCATTTTGTTACGCTATGGATTAGTCCATTTGAACCAAAAGAATATGAGGCTATTCTTGTTCTTTATCATCACCTACTCTTTGATCATTTGATACGTTCCTTGTTAATAATTTTGTGCTGAATTGAGCATTTGCTGAGGCATCTTTAATGTGCAAATTGTAGGGTCTCATGCGAGCTTTCCGAGTTGAGGACCTGCCAATTGAATAAAAAATGCTAACAAAGGCATTAGATGAGGCTCAAAGAAAGGTCGAGAATTACTTTTTTGATATAAGGAAACAGTTGTTCGAGTATGATGAGGTATTGAATAGCCAAAGAGATCGGATATATGCTGAAAGAAGACGGGCCCTTGTATCTGATAACCTGCAATCCCTTGTTACAGAGTATGCTGAATTGACAATGGATGACATCTTAGAGGTGAGAATTTATGTTTTTGGCTCATTCGAGTTTTCTTCTTTGCACTCTGAGATAAAAGTATTAACCGTGTAGTTATTTTATAGTTAATTTCACTGTATTTTGCACATGTTTAGGCGAACATCAGTCCAGATACCACCAAGGTAAAATTGGGATCTTGATAAACTGATGGCAAAAGTTTAACAGTAAGTTCTGTGTTATTTTTCTTACTTTTCGAAGGCTCAAATATTTTTGATCCCTTCATACATTTGGCAGATACTGCTATCTTTTAAATGATTTGACACCGGAGTTGGTTGGAAGTAAATGTTCAACCTATGAGGAGTTGCGAGGATATCTCCGAAATATGGGACGTGAAGCATACTTCCAGAAAACGGTTATTGACCATTCACATTTGAAGTTTATTTTCTTTCCATCTTATGATTATGGTTCTGAAACAAGAATCCTCTACAGTATTATGCCCTTTATTAGTATACCACTTGATGAACTTTTACGTGTTAGATCTAAGGATTCGCCGAGATCCATGTTTAGATATTTCCTCCAGGGTGCACGAGTAGATTAATGGACCAAGTTTAGTTGCCAACACTGTACTGTCAATTATAGCATAGGATGATGCAAGGCTTTCTTAAATACTTTTCTTTGATAGTTTTTTTATGTTATTTAACTTGTACATAATCTATTTCAGGAAATTGTGGAGAATGAAGCAGCGGGTTCGATGAAAGAAGCTGAAAGGTTCCTCATCTTAAGCAATATTGACAGACTGTGGAAAGAACATCTGCAAGCAATCAAATTTGTCCAATAAGCTGTGGGTTTACGAGGATATGCACAGCGTGATCCACTTATCGAGTATAAACTTGAAGGATATAATCTCTTCTTGGAAACGATGGCGCAAATCCGGCGAAATGTTATCTATTCCATTTATCAGGTTCTTTCTTTAAACCAAACAATGGCACAAGATATAAACTCCATGAAATGTTGCTTCAAAATGAGCCCATTTCTTCATGAGTTTCTCACTCAAGTCCTTTACTGTTGCGGTTTAAGCCAGTGATGGCAAAAAAATCAGCAGCAGCAGGGTGACAGTTCAAAGAGGAAAGATTCAAAAAGGAAGGATGCTGATAAGCCTATTGGTGCAGGCCAGTCTCCATAGTAAGCATCCGAACTCGAAGAGTAATCAAAGATTTTGCATGTGTCGGGATGCAGTGGTTCACCTTTCAACTTGAATATCAAGAAGTCTCGAATTCGATTTTCGCTATATCTCTTTTTTCTTATATCAACCAATGAGCCTTCCTTTGTAATAGAAAAAAAAGATTTTGCATGTGCCATAGTTCAAGTTAAAATATGCTCTGTATCAAAAAAAATAGAATATTATTTTGGCTTGACTCTTCAAATTTACTCGGATGATAAAAATTGTATAAGAAAACAGAGAAATTGGTTGTTGCGGGGTTGGAGTACAGTTCTCTCAAATAACATATTTGTATTAAGCTCTCAAAAAATTATGACACCTGATAAAAATAATAGAAAACCGAGGTTTTTGTGGAAAGAAAAAAAGTTAGAATTTAATTTGGTAAATTTTATCAATGGTTTTTGAACTTTTTACTTTGGACCAATTTAATTGCCCAACATCATTTCGTATTCGAACTATTTTTTTTATTTTCATGACTTTACTCTTCGAAGACCGTTATTAGCGCGTTTTAATTTCTTTTTTTACATCCAATAAATTATTAGAAGTTGCAACAATTCCAAAAAAAGTTAATTGAAACACTTGCGATAAGGTCATGGGAATTGCTGATGAAATATTTATTATTATTCGAGTATAAATGAAGTTAAGGATTATAACTAAAATTATGAGTTGAAGAATCATAACTAAAATATACGGAATCTAATAATATGGTCATTAAAACGAAAAGAAGGAAAAGAATAGAGCTCTATCTCTAATTTTATCTGCTGTGTTACAACAAGATAAAATTTTAAATATCGTTGTCTATCAAATTTTGGTTAAATAGCAATCCATAAACCTAATGAAAGAAAAAAATATTAAAAAGAAAATACAGATAAGGTAAGAGAATCGAGTTATTGATACACTCAACTAATCTACTTAGAAGTTATATGTGTATATATATATATATATATATATATATACATATATATACAATATACAATTTAATAGAGATAAAATATTATTTTTTATGTCTTTCACTGTGATTAATCGTCAATTTTAAAATTATGGTTCATGTGCATCACTCGTGTAATTTTACACACGTAAAATTTATGTAAGAATATATTATTGATATAACGAATAGATTATGATGAATAATAGAATCTTTTTTAAATAAAGGTGAATTATTTTTAAAAGTAACTTTTAAAATAAACTTGCAAGATAATTTTCCTCAATAACCATATATTTTTCTTTAATCTTTCGCGAACACATGACAACTAACGATACCGCAAGAGATCTTACCATATATCATATCTCCAGCCGTCGATTCATCATCGGACGGATGTCATGTTCAGCATCGTACCCAACCAAAACTTAACAGTAAAAGTTGGGCGTTAATGCGTTATTGAAACCCACCCTCCGAGTCCAAACAACTCGACTCGCCGCCGCCGCCGCCGCCGCCGCCGCTGCCGATGCCGAACGTCGAGGAAGAAGAGCGCGGCGAAGCCGTCGTCAACCTGTACGAAGAACCCTCCGACGAGACACGATCTCTGTTCCCGGTAAACGGAGTCGTTGAGCCGGCGGTGGTTCCTCCCGTAGGCGACGACGACGGGGACGAAGTGTTCGCTGTGTCGCCACGTCGCAAGCGGCAGAAGAGAACGTCATCTCCAGTTCCCTTTGCCGGTGCGTCCGTCGAGTCGCGGCGGGGTTTTCAGAAGCTGTGGACGGACGCGGACGAAGTAACGATCCTCGAAGGGTTCCTGGAGTTCACGTCGCGGCGGGGGACGACGCACGCGGACTACCAGCACGACACAGGGCAGTTCTGCGACCAGATCAGGGGCCGCCTGCAACTCCACTTCAACGGTAACCAGATCATCGAGAAGCTCAGGCGCCTCAAGAAGAAGTACAGCAACATGGCAGCCCGCATGGCCGACGACGACGGCTTCGCCTTCCGGAGCGCCCACGACCGGGTCACCTTCGCCATCGCCAGCAAGATATGGAGTCCCACTTACAAGGGCGCTAATCGACCCCTGGACGCCTCCGACGCTCTCGTGATGCCGAATCCACCGGAAAGTTTGCAGCTTTACGACGACTCAGCGGCCGCTGACGGCGCTGTCTTTGACTCCACGTTGTCTCTGCAGGAGATGATGGAAACTGCGACTTGGAGCACTGTCCCCGTGCAGTCCGCGAAGTCAGAACGATGGGAACCTGTGCCTTCGTTGACGGCTGCTCCGACGATGGACACAAGCGAGATGTCGGTGGAGCGGACGGAGAAGAGCTGCATATTGGCGCCTTTCCATGAGCTGCTGGAGCACGATGCGTCCGGCGGAGTGACGGCGAACCCCGTCAGCCCCTTCCTATTGAGGCCCGGTGTAGTGCCACCATCGTCGTCGTCGGAGTTGGACAGGAAATGGAAGCAGCAGAGGATTTTGGAGATGGAAGTGTACCTGAAAAGATTGGATCTTGTTCATGAACAGGTAAGCTTGAAGCTGGAGATGCTCAGAAGTGAACGAAACAAAAAGAACAACAAGTGCAGCTAAAATATTTTACATGTTCTTCTTTCTTCAGGAAAAAAATAGGTTTATTATTTTATTTTTATTATTATTATTATTATTATTATTATTATTATTATTATTATTATTATTATTATTATTATTATTATTATTATTATTATTATTATTATTATTATTATTATTATTATTATTATTATTATACGAAGAAAATAACATGGAAGGAGACACAAAGTTAACTAGTGTTTTTATTTTCATGATGAACATAATTAGGTTTGGTTTATGATTTAGTAAAAGGTTTATGAAAAGAAGATTGTTCTTTTCTGTCATTAAGTATTTAAATTGCTTTGATTTCGAATCTAATAAATTTGTTTTATACTCGATGTAGTATGACCTCTCATTTATTTGAAACATCGAAGGAGAGTTTTTAGATTAAATTTGAATTATCATTTATATACTTTTAAAATTTCTTTTCATCTAAAAAATAAAATTTTCATTCTCGGAAAATACAGTATAATTAAGAGTGAACCTTATAATTAAACTATGTATTTTATTTTGCATATGATTCTTTTTCTTGTTTGTGTTGATAACGCATTGAATTCTAATTTAATTATAAATTTATCTGTTCTTCAAATTTAGTAAATTATTTCATACTTAAATGTGTCATCAGATACTACTTTGCGTTTGATTCTTTTCCTTATTGTGTTCATAATGCATTGAATTCTAATCTAGTTATAAATTATTTTGTTCTTCAAATTTAGAAAATTATTTCACACTTAAATGTGTCCTCGTAGACAGTGTTCTCTTCCTATCTTATTTTAAGTGGTTGCCTATATAAATTACTTAGGAATAGAACTAGAAATCGATTTATATCATTATAATACTTTCTCAAATTCTCATTAATATTTTTGCTGCCGCACAAAAATATAATTTAATTAAAAATGAACATCATAAATTTATGTGTTTCTTCTTATATATGTGATGTTTTAATATATTTCCACCAGATATTCATAATAGTAAATATTATGGCACTGTGGTAAAAGTTAATTATACTAAGACGAAATTAGGAATGTGAAATCTCAAAAATAAATTATGAAATAGTCATTGGAAAGTAAAGTTCATATTTCTCTCCTGTGTGTTCTTGAACTTAAAAGTAACATCGAAATATATGTAAAACATTTTTTTTATTTTTGAAGATGATTGGTGTTCAAAACTAAACTAATTAGGACAAGTGTACAAAGCATTAAAAATTAGCTCGTCTTCTATTGATGATATTAATTTGAAGTATTATGCATAACTTTAATTAAATAAAAAAGTCTGAATCGGGTGATTATTTAAGCATAAAAAATCAATCTAAAATCATGTAATCATAATTTTTTATCTAAACGATTACGATAATATGATAGCATTTCAAAACATATTAATAATATAAAATTTATCACATATTTATGTCTTGGTTCAATGGCCATAGCATTTCTCTTGTGCATGGAGTTAATGGCTGAACTTACAATCAAAGTCGAAATATTAATTTTTAGATTGAATTATACCAAAATAATATATCATTATAGAATTAACTTTATATTCAATTACACCAAATTAGTTTCAAATATTACCGCTCAATGAAACTATACTAAAATATTAAAATTTAACCTAACAACTTTCACAGTTAACTACATTAAAATAGTTTAAGCTAGTCAATTTAATATAAACTTTTAAAAAATAATATTGAAATTTTAGTTTATATTACAAAATTATAAATATATACTTTTATTTTTCTCAAATCAAATTTCGTCAATATTATTTATTAGGGGTCCTAATTTAATTATGTGGTTCTATTTTTTTTTCTAAAAGTCCATCTTAAAAGTTCGTAATCGAATCTATTTTTTCTATAGTTAAATAAGTTTTTTTTTTAATTTTATGGATTTTTTACTTGCACTCCCTGAAATGGACACTACTTTTTTTTTCTTTTAGTAATAGCACATGGGCAAATAACTCCATTGGCGAATGTTACGCGTCGACTCTCCTTTTAAATGCCCTTAAACTTTGGGCATGGCGACATATTGATAGCATTAACAGTTGGTTGGTAATTGGTTCGTTGGTTTGATGACTCCTTTCATTTATCTCTGGATCACTTTTTTTATTATTCCACGTCATAATAAAATTGATATATATATAGTTAGCGTAGACTTGTGCTAGCTGTCGTATACAAGATTATGCTATAATTTATAATGATGCATAAATATTTAATATATATATATAATACTAAATAATTATAAAGAAAAAATAGTATTGATCAATATTTTGACGTAATTATCAATTCAAAATGTAAATGATTACAATTAAAAATTTTAATATGATTTATATTTATAAGAGTTATTTTTTTATTTGAATAGAAGTAACTGAAATTATGAAAAATAAATTAAATTATTTGGTTAAAATTAAGAATATGTGTAAGTATTTAGTTAAAATAAAATATTATCATTAATAATAACTAATTAAATTTTAATTAGATGGACATTTTAATAAAATATATTATTTAATTGAAAAAAGGAATGTGTCGATATTTTTTGTATAAGTGAACAATGTTCATATTTATTTGAATAAAATATTATTACTTTCTCGTGCACTACACAAATTACATTAGAAATGTGCTACACACTTCTTGACCATATTTAATTTATATATCATATCTTTATTTTTAATATTATAAAATTTAAATTGATAACATTTATGTAAAAAATTAATTTTTTTATCCGTGTGGATCCAACAAATAATTACTTTTATTATGTAACTTTTATATTCTTATGTGAATATATTTGTTTTTCTTTCAATGCACAAATCATTTATATCTTTAATAATTTTAAATTAACACCCTCAATATTTTATTCATCCTTTTATTTTATGATTGTTATATTTCTACTTTATTTTCGTTATTGTTATAAATTTTTTAAATGATACTATTTTATAAAAAAATTACTTTAAAAAATATATAAATAATTACTTCAAAGATAGATAAAATTTTCTTGTGGACCACACTAAAAATTCATCCCCTTTCTTTGTGAAAACCAATTCCAACATCCTTTCTCTCTTTGTGGACCCTTCATTATGTAAATACATTTCATTTGTGAATTGTGAGTAGATTTATTTCAATTACCGTAAATGACATTACATGTAAAAACATTTATATCAAAACAAACTTGCCAATATATTTTTTAGCACATCTTTTAACCTTGAATTTGATATGATATTTTTATTTATCTTTATTTAACATAAATTTGATTGTGTGAATGTGTATTGCATTTATGCAGCTGCTAATACATTATCCTCCAAACAAACTTCTTTACTGAAATTAAACATTCCTGTTATTCAAAAATTATTTCGGCCCTAATCGAAGTTCTAAAACTTTGTCTTAGTTCCAATTTTTTTTCTTAATATTTTGGGACGGATCAAGCTGAGGACTGAGACAGTCATAGTATTGACCATCTCCTATTAGATGTCAATCCATTGGACTTCTTTTAACCTTTGAATTTTTTTTCTTTGTTTTTTGTTTCTAAAAAACAATAAAAATATAGGGAGCAAAGGAAACTATGAGCTGCCCCATCAATTTCCACAGTTTGCCGGGTCCATCAAATATCCCTCAAACTATAATTCTCACATGAGACTATATATATAGAACAAACTCTACACTACATATAGCATATGAAATTAGATCATAAGACCCCTACCGCCCTCAATCACATCCCACTTTTTCTCCTCGTTCTACAATCAACAATTAAGGGATGGACGCCGTTAATTATAATTAACGATATAGCTAGCTAGCACAAGAAAGTCCCACCACCACATGAGACTATATGTATATCAAGTTTGAGAATTAAAGAATGATATCTTAACCTCAATTAGAAAATATGCATGAGAGAGCTTTAAATTTTTATTTTTATTTTCATCTCAAATTGCTTGTGTTATAACATGATTAAAAAATTGGGAAAAAAATAGTTCCTAATTCATTTCACATTTCGATCTATTCTTTTATATACGTAAATTAATAATTAGCCATGCATGTTTGTGCCCAAAAAATATATATATGCATGTAGGGGGTGTTTTTTTTTTCTAGGGACGAAAGTTCTAAGATGAAGAATATATGTTTAATGAAGGTTAAACAATTTTAAGGTTCAATCTCGATCACTTATTTCATAATTAAATATTATATTTTTAATATCGACTGTGATCAAGTGAGATGAATGATGGAGATTGAAATATTTAACAATGCAACATCGATCTTACCTTAATTCATTAATATATGGATAAATAATTTGTCATGTCATAATTAGATTTACTCCACATTTATATATTTGTTACTCACTCTTTTTCTCATTATTATATATTTGTTACTCGATCTGTTATAAAAAGAAGACTTTGATACAAACTTATGCTCGCTCCTCATGACAATCCAAGCCAATTTTTTTGAATTAATAGTGTAATTACTACATAGCTAATATAATAAGATGAAGAAAAAAATATAATGTATTTTTACACTTTGCCTCTCTCAAATTCATTAGTGAACTTTTCTATTGAAAAAAAAAGACATGGACTAATTCCATTTCATGCATAAATATGCAATTTTTCAATGGCCATTCTGAAGGCGACACGTGTTATCATATATACTAACTTTAAAATCTATTTTGGTCAGTACCCGCCCAATATTACTCAAAGGTGGGATTCCTTCGATTTGCGTTTATATATGTATAATGCATATACTTATGCACACTCCCCGTTAGTACATTAATTTCACATGCATTACATATATATGGTTAATTTAAGCTGAGAACTAAAATCTAACAGTCATGCAACCAAGGACGAGTATCAAAATGATTTGGTCAAGGTCAGGTAGGGAAACTATTGAAAGAAATAGAAAATAAAAAATAACGCGAGTTGATCATCTCAAGGTACATGGACTGAACATATATATATATATATATATATATATATATATATATATATACGCTTAACTAACCAGGTATCATCTCAATTATATATTATAATAAGTATGAGTTTAATGTACCTCCAAATTTTGTCAATCTGGATAGCGCATTCTAACCTTTGTTGGAATTTAATATATATTTGATATTTAAATATATATTAATTAAACTATTTATGTGATATTAAGTAGTTCTTATAATTTTTAAATGAATGATTATACTAACTACATAAGTAACTTTCTTGATGGGAGAAAGCCTATAAATATCTCTAAAGGGCAAGGTTCCTAGTTCAAGCCAACACTCACAAATTTTCATCACATTGTGTGACCTATGAATTATAATTAGAAGATATTTGTTATTAACACATTATGTGTTTTGGCTATGACTAAAGGCTTAAGCTATCCTAGGTCTATGCTTTCGCTATATTATATTACAAGATTATTTATATGTTTATTTTAACATGTGGTATCAGAGCTTGTATACCTTTGCCTAGCCATACTTCAATTTTTTTAATATTTTATATGCACATACAGTGCATAATTGACATTTATGTTATGAATTTTTTTTATCTTCTTAGAAGTATAATTTTTTTTACACTTATCAAAATTATGATTTTGTCATAGTTCATGATTTTGCAAAATTATTATTTTTTGAAGATATTGTCCATATGTTGTCAATTTGTGTGGGACTAAAGCTCATTTTTTAGAAGCATATTATTTTGCATTTATCAAAAGTATGAATTTTATCATACTTATATGATTTTGTAATTTTTTTGCTTTTAGAAGGTGGAATCTCCAAAATATTAAAGTTATCATACTAATCTTTGCTATTGGTCATTTATGATAATTTTTTGTTATTTTTTTGGATTATGTGATTAATATGAACTACTTGTTGTTAGTCTCATGTTGGTTATCATATTTTAATATATGATGTGAAATAATATTTTTCCATATTATTTTGAATTTATCAAAAATATGAATTTATCATATTTTCTTGGAGATGCAAATTTTTGTTTTGGAAAGATAGTTTTGAGACTCTATACATTGTTCATTTATTAGTCATATTACTTTCTTGATAATGTAAAATATTAATTTTGAAAGAAAGATTATGTTATGATTTTGCACATTATTTTTTTCGTAATCATATCACTTTCCTCATATCAAATATATGAATTATTATACTTATTTGATAAGGCAAATTTTTTGTTTTAAAATAATACGAAAATGTTAAGTTCATGCATCATTGTATAGCAAAACTTAACACATATATTTTAATTTTCTTTAAGAGTTTTTTTAATACCTTATGATGGTGGTTTATTATAATTTTTTTTATATGATTGAGTTGATGGAGAATTTCTTAACAATTATGAATTTTGTTTTTGGGTTTATATGTAATAAATAATTTCCTGATGTCAAAATGATTGAATTTAATTCTATAATTATTTAGCTTGACTATTTGATAGTCATTATGAATTTTTTCCCAAATGTCAAATGTTATTTTAATCTAAGTTAAAACATTATTTGCATTATAAATTAATTATTAATTTATACGATGCATAAGATTTGTATGTTTTAACATATTTTATTATGATGTTATGTGATTTGATATATTTGAATAATTAAAGAGTAGCCACAACATATTTAATTATATGATTATATATTTATAATTTTATGATTATATAAATCACATTTATAGTATGACATCAAATTTTAATTAAATACAAAAGATACATTAGCTTTATCCTTCGGTAAGTTAATTGTGCTTTTATATTTAATTAGAATGAAAGATTACTTATTATTTATTTCTTTCATCATAAAAAGTTAAGAGTTATGTCATTTGTATTTTATGACATCAAAATTTTAATTAAACATAAAAAATACATTAACTTTACCCAACATGGATGTTAATTGTGCTTTTATATTTAATTAGTGTGGAAGATTACTATTATTTATTTCCTCCATCATAAAATCTATAAAAGATACATTAACTTTACCCCCACAATTGTGCTTTTATATTTAATTAGGGTGGAAGATTACTATTATTTATTTTCTCCATCATAAAAGTTATGCTTTTATATTTAGTTAGGGTGGAAGATTATTATTGTTTATTTTTTTCATCATAAAAGTTAAAACATGAAATTATGATGTGTTAAAATTTTTGCCCGCAGGTAAATTTTAATGACATATAATTTCATGTATATAATTTGTATGAAATAATTGTGTGTTAAAATCTTTGCACATAGGTAGATTTTAATGACACATAGATTCATATTTTGATATGAATTGCATCAGCAAACATATCTTATGTGTATGAAATTTTGATGTGCCTATTTATGGTATGTATTTGCATGCTTTTACAACTTTTGTAAAAATATAAAAAAAATGCACTTATATTTTCCTATTTTAATTGTGATTTGTTCATTTGATTTTTGTATTATTAATCACCTTATATGTCATGAAGTTAGTGGGAGTAAAATCATCATTTTTATATTGATGATATTTTCACTTTTATTTGATAGGTTAGTTATTACCTGAAGTGAACAATTTTCATGGATACAAAAAAAAGTTGTTCACTACTTGTAATACTTATTAAGAAAGGTGAGTTTCAGAAACAAATGATATATAGAG
>LTAE01003014.1:29558-39846 GCA_001647135.1 Pontederia paniculata | reverse complement strand
TATATATATATATATATATATATATATATATATATATAGTCATAAACTAATAAGTAAAAATATATAATGTAGTATTATATATTACTTTTGATGAATTAATAAGTTTTAATATAATAGAAATAAATGATATTTTTTGAAATAATAATAAAAGAGTAAATTAAGTAAAAGAGAAGAAAAGAGTCAAAATATAGATAACTAAGGAATCGAGCTAGGGACCTCACATTCAAGTGCACACCCTTGCATCCCCTTGGCTCCGCCTCTGTGTAAAATATTAACTTTTTTATTTGAATCAAACACTTATCTAGTGAAATCTATAATATTTATTATGTAAAGAATAAAAAAAAACATAGAGTAATCTATTCTCTATCTTAAGTTTCATTTGGATTGAAATTAAATGAAAGAATATGAAATTATTCTTCAAAATTGGCTAAAAATATATAGAATTAAGAAATAAGTTAATCAAAATCTCATTTTTTTAAAACCACCTCAAAAAATATAAAATCACTATTTTTAATCTATTAAAATGATTTAACTCTATTCCTAAGAAGCCCAAAAATTATTAACTTTCTCTCTTTTAACTTTTTTTTATTTTTTTAATTATAATACTATATTAACGTAATGACTATTAATTAATTATTTGTGTAATTGAATATTTATTTAATCCTATAAATTAATGGTGTACGCAAAATGCCATACTATATAATATTATCAATTAATTAATAAATTATAAATGATGATTAATTACTATTTTCTTATAATTAATAATTAATTATATGTTATTATAAATGTAGTGAAATAAAATTTATATTTATTACTAAAAAAATTATGTGCATTAGTAAATATAATTAAAATTATCTTAACATCACTTATTTTTCTAAATATTATATTTTATTATTTTTTTTACTTTAATCTCAATACTTATCTAATCTAAACTTTTGAAATAAGTTCACCTATAATCCTAACGCAGTACAATCTTAGTACATATTCTTTAAATTTTAATCTTAATTCAAATGGTCTCATATGTATACTTATTTTAGTTGAATTAAGAAAATAAGACTATATAATAGATTAAAAAAATAATCTATCTATAAAAACTTTACAATCAAATAGACCTTATGGATTGTGGAAGTATGAAATGGGTAAAAAGAGGATGCTTGTCTCATATGTTCAACTAATAATAAACGCACATGAAAGTAGTGCAAAGCCTCTATCGCACTGCATTGGCTGAGAGACGAAGGAAGAAAAAAAAAAGAGGGGCTTTTCATGGAGTTGACATCATGGAACGAAAAAAGATAACTTATTTAATGTTTAATTTCCATATTTTCTTTTCACTCTTGGCAATCGCTATCACGGATGATTAGATGAAGTGGAACTCCCCCTTGCCGACAGGAGAGAGGAAAGGAGCCAGAGCCGGCGTAAAAGGGGTGATAAAAAATACCTAATAAATATTAACGATGATAAATATTTGAAGAGTCCAATTAAAGTGCTATCTATTTAAATACGTAGCACCTTACTATTTATCTTAACAATTTTAGAATGTTCGATATACGATAAATCTAACAACTTATAACAAATTATTTAAGAAAGAGAAAATTTTATATTCCCTTGCCAACAGAAGAAAGAAAAGAGGAGCTAGAGCCCGCGTAAAAGGGATGATAAAAATTACCTAATAAGTATTAATAATGATAAATATTTTAAATATTAAAAGTTATTTTAAAATATAAGTAATTATATATTTAAATAAAAATACTTATAATATTGATTAAATAGTTATAATGTTTATTAAAATAAAAATTGATTAAAATAATTTTTAAGTTATATGATAATAATATCAAAAAAATATGAATAAAGAGTAATATAATTGATTAAAAAAATAAGTTAATAACCTGTTTATTTTTTCGACTTATAAATTGCTACTCTAATAACTTATAAGTATAATTTTTTATTTATCAAACATGAAAAAATTTCAAAACAAATTTATAAATAATTTTAAATTACTTATAAATTTAGCCAAACAGATCCAATTTTTTTTTAATTTGTGTGATTACCGTTCAGTAGCAATCGGCAAAAATAGAGAAAATATATAAATAGTACTGGAGATCCACGAATGGAGTTTGAAACATGAGGATATTTCAAGTAGGTGAGAATTCGGAAGCCAAATTGAGATGGAGGAGAAGAAAAACATACAACTTGTATACATAGTTAAAGAAACAATAGTTAAGGAGGAAAGAACAAGTATGAAAAGGAATTAAAGCCTATGTGCTCACTAAATAAAATGTACATGTTATAGCAAGAAGAGATTTCAAAATCACAGCTAGGCATGCACATTTTGGCTAATTGCTGAGCAAGCCTGATATGATAAAACCCATGTGACATGGCAAGCAATAAGAAGCACATAAGGCTAAGCTAGAAACATGACACCTCAGTAATGTTAATATTATCATGAATGCTAGTAGCTGAGCCAATGTTAGACAATTAAAACCAAGCACAATTATACCTGAAAAACTAACTGAAGATCATCTCAAACATGTTTGACAAGCATTCTTAACTTGTAGCTTCTAAGGATTTGATAGCATATCTTTTAACAGAATAAGAAAGATCAAAGCTTTAATGCCAATGTCAGACAAGAATTAGCTTCTTTCAACCTATTGGTTTTTCACACATTTTTATGCTAATACATGACTATTCCTCGTACAGGAAGTAGAATCACCTCAATGTAATATCTGACCAAAATAAAAGAAAAAACAGAAAAGAAAAATAGAAAAAATGGAAAAGAAAAGTGGTGGGACAACAACCACATATCAAGACACCATTTGACCCCAAATCCACTTACTTTTTCTCTCACTCACTATATAAGTCAAAAAGTTAGACTTTTGCATCTTTTCTTTCTCGTTTCTCTCCTTAGCAACCTAGTAAACTCCACCCTCTCAAGGAATCCGAAAATTGAAGCATTGCTCTTGGATTTCTGCAGCAAATCAGCAAGGAGGCATTGGAGGATTTGGTCAAGGCTCAAGGGAGAGGAGCAGCTAGGGGTGGAGAAGGAAAAAAAAGGAAGATCAAAAGGAAAGAGGGAAGTTTGAGACAAAATAGATATGTAAATGGATCTTCAAATTGTCGGTCGATGCAGTGCTCGACCGACCCTCAAGTCGGACGACGCCCTTGAGGGTGTCGATCGATCGACCTGGGGAAGGGGTCGACCGACCCTGACCCAGAACTATTTTGTTGTATTAAATTTATAAAATTGAGTCTATTGAGTGATAACCTAATTTACTTATTGCATGTTAAGTCGTAATAAGTTAAATTATTAATGCATTGATGTATGATTGATTGAATTGACAAATTGAAGGATAGAATTGGGCGTCTGCTGAATTGAAAGATTTGTCCTCATATTGTTATGACCCAAACGTGGGGTGGTGGATCTCCGAAAGGGGGTTCACGGGAGCAAGTGCGTCCCGTGGTTTAGCTAAGCACATATGGCGTCAGGTTACCCCAATCTCCAATTATTGTAATTGGCTCACTAAAATTGATTGAATTGAATATAGGGTTATCCATTTGATGGTTGACGGATAAATAGTTCAAGAACCATATCGATATTGTTATTGATGGATCACAGATTCATATTGTTATCGTAATGAGTAAGACTCATATTGACGGAGACGACTTCATATGGGGAAGACTATATGAGGACGGATTGAGAAAATCACAAAGAGAGCTTCCGGTCATCAAATGACAACAAATAAAATAAAGTCTAACATGGACAAATATTGTTATTGACATTGAATATTAGGATAACTAATGTATTGAGTGTTCATGTTAGTCATTATTATTGATATGAAAACGGTTAAAGTCCCACGATATAATGACTTAATCATTATTGTCTATTGATATATTGATATCATGCTTACATTGATCTTATTATTCATTGTTATCGTCATTGTTATCATTTACATACTGGCGAAAGCTCACAGGTTTTGCCCCTGCATTGGATCTTGCAGGCCGACATACCTAAGTATGGATGGTGGCACTACTCTGACGGAAGATTGCACATGACAAGTTGTTAAGTATCGAGTCAAGTGTTTTGTACGATCAATTAGTAGGACTTTTTGTTATTTTATATGTATCATGTCTGTTGTATGAGTTACGAGCTCGAGACTATGGTTAGCCTTTTGGCAAGTATTGTAACTTAACATGTTTAAGTTGACATTATGTACTCTCCTGATTATATATGGGGTATGTTTATCGTTTCCGCTGTGTTTCATTGTTGATAATTTATCGTTTTCTCGTACCGCCTCGGGAGCCTCCTCGATGCGTGTCGGATATTGATTCGACCACGTGTGGATCGCGCTCGCGGGGCGTTACAGAACTTTAGGTATCAGAGCCTAACGTTGCTAATGTTGTCTAACATTTGCTCTAAGAATATGAAAAAGTAATATGTTCTTATTCTGCCTAAGAACATTAAGTTCCTGATGAATTAAGGATATGAAAGTATTTATGAGATTAGTGGTCCTTAGACCGAAGAAAAAAATAATAATAAGGGCCTTATATGGCTCATGCGCTTCTACCATTTTAGTTCATTATCAATTTTTTATCACGAACTCAAATTCTTATGTGATATAAATATAAATTTAAGAAAAAATAATTTATTAGTGTTTTAGTTATTGTAAAAGCATAAAAATTAATTTGACTTTTTATTAATAAAGTATAAATATGTGATGATATTTTTTTAATAATTTAAAATTTATAAATTATTTATAAAATATTTAATTTAATATGATACGAATCAAAATATAATCAAAATATTTTGAGTTCAAATACGAAAAAATCTTATTCACATATTGCTGACTAAAATTACCAAAAACCTATCGATGTGAAGAGAATATTAAAAATATAAATATAATAAAGATAACCCATTTTTCAATCATTTATATCTCATCTATTATCTTTTTCATATGAGTAATTTAATATTCGGATGAGAGCGGCAGAGTAAATTTTGATCAAGATGATGATTTTGGGGCTCAAACTCGAACTACTAATTCTCGATCCCTCAACTCAAAGCACATATTCGTTAATCACTTATGTTAATCAACTTAATTAGATTGACTATATTTCAAGCTCACTACTACGATCAAAAGTGTGAGTTCAATAATATATTTTTTTGACTTGAACTTAAAGCTATTAATTTTTATTTATATTGCTAATGAAATTTAAAAAAAAATATATTTAATTTTAAAGAGGACTATAAGTAGAAAGGCTCGGTAAAGCAGAAACCTTTTAATTATTGAGCTTTGACTCCAAATTTGATTATCATTTTCTTAAGAAATATTTCATGTGATTCTTGATATATACGGGACGTTTCATAAAGTTAAAAGTGCGGAATAGACAGAGACAGACAGAGCCGCAATGTTGGATTGATCCACCACTTGAAGGTTGAGGCCGAGTGAGATGGAGATGACTAGACCCACTTCAAACGACTCGATAGGATTCAACCCTCTCAGATGAGACCCGATCAGAAGATAAATCAAAGGGCATGCGCGCCCCCACAATTTTTTTATTTTATATTCCCAAAACTATTTTTTAAGAAATTAATAATTTCACCAAGTATTTAAAAATTAAAGTTATTAAAAGTATATAATGAGTTAAATAACGGTATTTCTACATATTTGGATCTTTTAGAAAGATATATTTATTTGATGTATCACTATAACTATTTAATACAAAATTTTATTTTTGTCCACTTTACGATACAATTTTATAAGTTAAAAAAAAAATACTTTACATCCTAAAGTTCAATAAGTTTGCATTAAAGTTCATCACCTTAAAAATACTTTACATCCTAAAGTTCAACAAGTTTGCATTAAAGTTCATCACCTACTTTAATGCCATGTAAAATCGAGCTATCAACAATCTAAAAACATTAAGTTATTTGAAGAAAAATATTTTCATATTTATATTCTTAATGATTTAATCTTTTTACCATTGTTGCTGTTTTTTTTTAAAATTGGATTTTTGTTTTATGTTACACTTGGGATTTCTATTATATTGTAGCAAAAGTAAAAAAAAGAAGATGTTCATTTGCAATGAGATAAGTTTTGGGTTCAATGTAGGTGCTCCCTAGTTAAGCAGGAAGCACCATATTACTTATATTTTCAATTGTTGGATCTTAAATCTACGGTGGAGATTGAATTTTCTCTTTCTTACTTTTTTTCTCTCTCTTAAATCTATTCACCATACATTATGCATCCTACGGTTAAAAAGATAGGTAGCATGGTTCTCTATTTTTTTTTATAAATTACAATAAAACACACAACACCTACAATTCCTTTTTTTTTCTTTAAATTCCAACTAACAATTTTAGTTCTGTTTGGGCAACATCATTCATAACCTAATAATCGATATTAAGAGGATATCCAAATTATGAATAATATTAGGCAGCACAGAAACAAAGTGTACGGTATCCTAATGGGAACACAAAACGTTATTATAATAAATAATTTAATTTAACTTGAATTTTAATATTAAGAACAAAGACATATGATTATTGGTCCAATTAATATAGAAACCTTAAGACAATTCAAATTTCTAATTTTAATGTCTTAAGTAATTTTGTGATATTAGATTAAGTATTTAATAAAGGTATCTTTTTTAAATATGCATCATATTTATTATCTTTTGAATAATTGAATTTGAAGTATGTACTTAAGAAAATAAATAAAAAATATAAATCTTAAATAGTTTATTTATTTTTATCGCACTTTTCGAATTCATAAAATAGGAGGTATGGCGTAATCTATGATACATATTTATTAAGTGAGTTTAATAAAGGTGTATCTTATTTAAGTTGTGTACACTTATTGTCAAAACTGTTAGATTTAAAATGTCTGATTAAAAATAAATATTATATTTAAAATTTATATTTTTTTACTTATTTTTATCAATACAAGTTCTCATATCTAAGCGTCGTCCAAGTATAAGGTATACCCTACTTAAATATGATATACCTTCATTAAATTTTGAGATTGAAAAGCCTACTTAGCACTTTTGCTAAGTAAACTACTTAGCGATGATCTAATCCATCAGATTTGATTCTGACGATTATAGATCAAATTTAAAATTTTAAAATATTTTTAAAATTTTAATCTTGAACCGTCAAAAATGAATCTGACGGATTAGATCACTGTCAAGTAGTCTACTTAGTAAAAGTGCTAAGTAAGTTCACTTTCTCCTTAAATTTTATTAATTTTTTAATTTAATCAGCCTGCATTTATGCTAAGCAAAATTTAAACTAAAATTACTAATATTTTTTATTTAATATGACTATAGAAAAAAATAATAAAATTGAAATGATTAATAATTATGACGTGTATTTGGTGAAAAAAATCAGGCGCCCACATGGAAGAGTTAGGGCAAGTGGGTCAACACGCCGCAAAAACGGCGTGACAATTGAGTTTAATTAATATGATACGCCGTCGAGTGCGTGTTGTGATTCCACGACGGCAGCACGTTTGCAATGCATGAACGTCCTTTTTTGCTGTCAGCCGCTAAAAGCTTTCTGTCGCAACCCAACAAATCCAACGTGTGATAATAATAAGGTAATAGAGAGAGAGAGAGAGAGAGAGAGAGATGCCTCCTCATGTTATCCGCCGTAACCCATCAAATGATCCAAACTTCCTTCCACGTGAGAGAGCCAAAACACAACTGAGACTCTTCCCGCATGTACTTTTTGTTATTAGGGTTCCTGCCATTGACAAATATGAATGAGAGTGATGTAAAGTTGTAAACTAATTAATAGTTAATAACATAATATCCTGATGAACCAATTCGATCGTGTGGTGGATTGTTACTACACACCATCAAACTCCAAACTCCTCCATCTTAGTTTGAATTAAGATTCGGCATCCTTGAGTTGACATCTCCTTCATCCTCCTCCGGTTGGAGTAAAAAGTTGGGGGGTCAGTCACCCACCCTTCTCATATGGATTGTGGAAGTATGAAATGGGTAAAAAGAGGATGCTTGTCTCATATGTTCAACTAATAATAAATGCACATGGAAGTAGTGCAAAAACTTTATTGCACTGCATTGGCCTGGCCGAGAGGCGAAGGAAGAACAAAAAAAGGACTTTTCATGGAGTTGACATCATGGAATGAAAAAAGATAACTTATTCAATGTTATCTTTATCGCAAATGATTGGATGAAGTGGAAGTCCCCCTTGCCGACAGGAGTGAGAAAGGAGGAGCCAGAGCCGGCATAAAGACTTCTTAGTTCGTGTGATTACTGAGAGACGGTAGTAGTAAGTAGCAGTCGGCAAAAGTAGAGAAAAGTATATTAAATAATACTGGAGATCCACGAATAGAGTCTGAAACATGAGGATATTTCAAGTAGGTGAGAATTCGGAAGCCAAATTGAGATGGAGGAGAAGGAAAACATACAACTTGTATACATAGTTAGAGAAACCAAAGGTATCAATCGGAACTACTGCTGCCAACTTAAAGAAACAATAGTTGAGCCATGTGTTTACTAAATAAAATGTACATGTTATAGCAAGAAGATATTTCTAAATCACAGCTAGGCACATTTTTGCTAATTGCTGAGCCAAGCCTGATATGATAGAACCCATGTGACAGGGCAAGCAATAAGAAGCACGTAAAGGTTAGCTAGAAACATGACATGGTTCTCAGTCATGTTAATATTATCATGAATGGAGATGCTAGTAGCTGAGCCAATGCTAGACAATTAAAACCAAGCACAATTATACCTGAAAAACTAACTGAAGATCATCTCAAACATATTTGACGAGCCTTCTGAACTTCTAGCTTCTAAGGATTTGATAGCATAGTTGTTAACAGAATAAGAAAGGTCAAAGCTCTAATGCCAATGTCAGACAAGAATTAGCTATTTCATCCTATTGGTTTTTCACATATTCTTATGCTAATACATGACTATTCCTTGTACAGGAAGTAGAATCACCTCAATGAACGGCCTTCTGCACCAGATATGCTACTCAGTGACCCAGCCTCATAAAGGCCTTTGCCAGATTAAAGTTCTGAACGAAAAAAAAAGCCTTGGCTGCTATCAATCTCCATGGACCAAGAACCACACATATCTGACAACCTATATGACACACAGGAAAACAAAAAAAATCAGAATTTGAGTCCTATTGGTTATATAATCTATTGTTAGAATACCACAAATATATGTTAACCTGCAAGGAGAGTTACCATAAGATGTCCTTCAGCATTAGAACAGCTATAAAATTCTACAGTAGCACAGTCCCAAACTTGACTTTTACCATGCCTCCATGAACTTGAGAAATAAAGATATTTGACAACCTGCATACTAATCAACTCATCAAGAAGATAAGCTTGTCCTTTCGTACCCTCGCCATTGGGCCATCTATACTGATGTGCATTGATCTGGTCCAACTAAAAATGGCAAGCAGTGACACACATGTCCTGAAGACTACATGATGATCTTCAAACAAAAAAAGATGGCAAATTTGGTAGATGCTCCATGAACACATAGTGAGATAACAACAAACAGAGACAAAAGCTAGCCATTGTTTGGGAGAAAAAGAAAGGATATCTTAACTATATTTAAGGAGTTCTCGAGGAAAAATGATTCCAGAAGAACATTTCTTTTTCAAGAAAATGATTTATTTTCCTGCATTTGGTTGTCTATCAAGAAACAACAAAAAAATCTTTTTATTCTCGACTTTATGTCGAATAGTAATTATATCACTTGAGATGGGAAAGTAAATTTTCTTTATACAAGGGCAAGTATTTACCCAACTTTCTACAAACCTTTTTTTTCTAATAAAAAAGAATTCCTAGTTACCAAGCTGGCGAAAACATTTTACTCCCAATGAACATAGTCAAAGAGTAACAAAGAACAACAATGTGAGAAATCCTGGTTAACATCTGGCACTTCTTGAAAGCAAAGAAATAAGTTTATGAAAATCTACTGAAACTTGATGATAGGAAGCCCCATGATAGAAGCGGAAAGAATCCTTCCATAACCAAATCCGTATATAACGTTTTCATTTGTTAATATGAACCTTTCTTGAGACAAAACAACAACAACAACAACAACAAAGCCTTATCCCACTAGGTGGGTCGGCTACATGGATCATACGACGCCATTGCGCTCTATCAGTAACCAAATTTTTTGGTATATTATTCGTTAATAGATCTCGTTCTATTAGCTCGTCAAGTGTTCGCTTTGGTCTCCCTCTCCCTCTTTTAATCGGACTCCAGATTGTTTGCTCTACCCTCCTTACTGGCGCATCTAATGG
>LTAE01003014.1:0-29009 GCA_001647135.1 Pontederia paniculata | reverse complement strand
TTTTTCCCATAACTTCATTGTATGACTCATAAGCTTAATCCCTCTATAATTTGCACAATTCTGAATATCCCCTTTATTTTTGTAAATAGGAACTAACGTACTTATTCTCCAAGCATCAGACATCTTTTTTTACCGTAAAATCTCGTTAAACAATTTACATAACCACAACACACATTTTTCTCCTAAACATTTCCAAACTTCAATCGGTATTTCCAAACATTTCCAAACATTTCTAAACATTTCTTGAGACAAAACAGTCAACTTAAAATCTTACACCAAGAAAGAGAAAGCTAGATTTGATTTATGTAATGTTCAGATATGCAAAAGTAACAATAAGGTATTCTGAAGAGACATAATACTTGCTATAGTAGATTGCATATGCTACAAAGAACCTAAGCAAAATAAATTCTGCCTATGGATCTTTTAGACATTAATTTGAAGTACAAAATCCACATAACGCTTCCATTACACAACATGAGACTAAAAGCGACCTGATAGTATGCCCGTGCATATATGTGCTACTTACACATTCCCATTGTAGCCATTAGCTGAACCACTACATTGACATGCTGCCAAATTGCCTGTTCCATTCCTCATATGTGCCCAACTCATTCAAGGCAACAGAAGGCCGCACCTCTTGCAATGCATTTTCAAAGTCCTAATTAAGTTTCAAAATTAGAAGTCAAACATCAGAGATGCCAAAGACCATAGGTCAAAACATCAGCAAAGTGTAGGTATTTCTAGCTTATCATATCAAGTTTACCTTTAGCATAACCGGTCTCATATCCTCCTTTTTAAGTTTTGTAATTTCAAAGCCCTGTTTAAGAGCTTCTCTTAGAGGTCCCATAGATGCATCTTTAACAAGATTTTTCATGTCTGATCCTGAATATCCTAGATAATTGGAAGACACCTTTTAACTTGCAAGTGGTAAATTACATGTCATTATAAAATGGATTATACAGCTACAAGAATTAACCTTCAGTTAATTTGCAGATCACATTTGTATCTTCCTCTGAAAGCCTGAATAAACCGTCCTTCTCTAAAAGGTTACGAATTATCCAAGCTCTTGCTTCTTCGAGCCGTTTGGACAAAAGAAATACTCAATGAATTTAATAGTACATGAAGAAATGTCACTGATTTGGAAATAAATTACACCTGTAGAAGGTAGCGGAATGTATAACCGTTTAGTCAACCGCCTACGAGCAGCTTCATCAAGCTCTTGAGGTCTATTAGTAGCTCCTACATTTTTTCAAGGAAACAAGTGAATATATATTCAAGGTATCAGTTGGTGCATATCCTAAGCATATTTACCTATAAGAAGAACTTGCTCGCTTCCACTGTCAAACCCCTCCATCTCAATCAAAAATTGTGTCTTAAGTCGTCTGCTTGACTCATGCTCACCTTGTGATTGGCGCTGCAGGTATGATAGCCAAGTTTAACTTGCCATTACTGAGGACATACTGCAACAACTTTAATTGGAAGTACCTGAGACAGCAGAGAGTCTATTTCATCAACAAATATTACAGCAGGCTGACGGCAACTGGCAACCCCAAAAAGTGCTCTCACCAACTTTTCACCCTCGCCAATCTACAAAATTAACATTGTTAAAATTGCACAAAATCTAGTATTTTGATAATATCAAGAAAATCATGCACCGGAGCAAATTGTTGTCGTCGCTTAAGGATGAAGGATGGACTCTTATAAAACAGAAACACATATTCGTCAATATCCAAGAACATCACAAAAAGGTCTTTCCAACTTATAGCTTGTGCACACACTACATTGTTGGACATGCCAATCCCAATGTGGCTTGCACCTATCTATTTGTATCTCAAAAATCATCTGAGTCCCTCTCAAAATAAAAAAAATAGTTTGAGTCTTCATTTTCATATATGAACATCCCCATACCCAAGAATTGAGCAAAGTGATTTACAACTTAAAACAGAAAGTAACATCAATTTCATCATTCCCTATCATATAAAAAAGGAACATTTTTTTTTTCAAATTTCTATAAGGTTGTGTTCACTACATTACCTTTGCACATTACCTAGCAATCTATATTGCCCTTCATAAAGATTGCCACTAATTAAATTACCAGCAATGTACATTGCTTTGTTTAGTATGCATAAGTAATGTACATAGCAATCTTTATTATTTTATTCATTATATAAAAAAATAATAAATAATTGAAAACTTTTACCAAAATACCCTTATGTTTATAAATTCAATTTAAATTATGTGAACTTGAATTACAAACATATACATCAAACAAATAAATGTATAAAATAAGTAGTATAAAATTATCTAAAAATAATAATAAATTAATTATTCTAAAATATTATTATATTAAAATAATTAATAATTATTTGTTTATTATTTATAATATACAAAAAATTATAATTAATTAATAATGTTGATATTAAAATTAATAGAAATAATAACAATAATCTATTTAACGATAAAAGATATTACTATGGTGATTGATAATGATTATACTAATTAATAAAATATTATATTATTATTTATTTGATTATTTTTATCATTTATTTAAACAAAATTCTAAAGGTCAAATATGGAAAAAAATCGAGGGAGAACTCATCAACATGCAGTGGAAAACATATTAGTCATCGTTATACTTTTCCTCTTCACTTAACATATGCGGTCAGATTAATTTTTCTCTTCATATTTTTGTTACAAAGGCAAATGTCATATCATTAACTTCTCTGATAGGAGATCTTTCCATGAAGTGAATAGAAATCTTTTCTTTGGTCCTTTCTAGATCACCAGAAGTATGGACCTTGAATAGCTATATGTTTGGGGATGTGATGGATAAACACCTAAGATCTCATGAATATGAAAGGTGCAAGTCATCATGAAAAGATCAGGTCATCATTTTTATTTCGAAAGACACTCACGAAGTTGTTTATCTTCCACAAGGCCAATAGATATGGTCTTCCACATATTCTCATACTAACATTGTCAACAGGATGTAAATAACTTTGGATAACATACAAACATATGAAGCTTCATCTCAATGGATGCTATTGGAAGAAATACGAAGATATTAGATTCTCCCATTAAAATTCTTTGTAATATTATTATTATTATTATTATTATTATTATTATTATTATTATTATTATTATTATTATTATTATTATTATTATTATCATCTTTGCTTTCACATAACACTACATGTAAAGGTATAAAGTTTTCTGATGGATTAAATATTTATTAAATATTTCTATCTTTCAAGCATTGACATCAAGTTTTAAACCAAACAAACTACATGTAAAATAAATTCCACAAAATTATGTGCACTAAATGAGAAACACAGTGCCAATATAACACATACCCATTTGCTTGTCAATGAGCTTGCAGATATATAGAAAAAGATAGCTTTTGCCTCACCAGCAATGGCTTTACCAATCATTGTTTTACCTGTACCCTAAGATGACATAAAATTTCGGTTATAGCTTGAACCCAAACTGAAAAAAACTTTTGTTATCAACATACTCCCTAGCAAAAAGAGATACATACTGGAGGACCAAATAGTAGTAGGCCTCTTCCTGGAGAGCGACAACCATGAAATATATCAGGCCTCAAAAGAGGCCATATCACCATTTCCGTCACACATTTCTTTGCATGCTCCAAGCCAGCTATATTATGATTCAAAAATGCTAGATTATACAACAAATTCTAGTGATAACAATCAGGAATCAGAAAAAAAAAGAACTACTAAATGAAATAATGACTGATAATATACAAAACAGGACATTCTAGTAAGAAAATAAAAAAAAGATAACAAATTTTAAATCAAGTGATGTTGAGAGAAGCTTGGAGAAGATTTTCCTTCTAATAAATTTCAATTTAAAATTTAAAGATAACAAATGGAAAGATAAAAGAATAATTGTGATAGGAGAATATGGACATAGCTTCCATTATGTAACTGTTAGATTACTAGATTAATCTATAGGTTAACAAATTCCCAATTCAGGCTTGATAGGCGAACAATAAACTATGAGATTACTTTGGTCCGACAATAGGAAACTTCTTTCTTCTTTAACTGAAATGTTTACTGCGAAGCATGACGACACTGTAGTAGTTTACTATTACTTTAGTTTATTTTTTATCCAAAAGTTGGACATAATAAGTCAAAATAAGCAAATTCAAGCTTCAAAATGGGGGGAAATCTAATTTCACAGAGAATCAAGAAAGAACTAATTAGCGCAATTCCAAAAGGCAAAAACACTTTTCCAACACCATCGTATTACCTATATCATTCCATCGAACATTAGAATCTTTGTCCATTATCTCATTGCTAACATGTTCAATAAGACGAGGTTCCAGATTTCTCAGCTTCTCAGGAAGTTCTCCATCAGGACCACGCAACATTTCTAAGCTGGAGGAAAAATGAGAACATTGTCAAACTGACACTTTCAGATAAATAAGCATGACCATTGACTATCACTTTTTGAATAATTGAAAGTTGAAAGCACAAAATGTAACTATCACCCTTTCAAAACTAAAATTGATGAACACAAAGTTAAAGGTCCATAAGTGCATTTTGTTACAATTTTGTAGTTATGTTTTTTGCATTATATTTACATTCAATCTTAAAGAAAATGAGAAAGCATAGAATGTTGGAGTAATATCTATTTCAATTTCCATCAACTAGATTATGCAGAGCATGTGACCCATTAATTTACCTGTTAACAAATCTCAAATAGACCAAACAGTATTATTTTTTTTATTTTCAAATAAATTTGATCTATAGATTTTTGTGTCATCCACATGAATCTTTGCTGAACATTAAAATATGTGCACATATTTAAATGAAACTTGTTTCTTTTGTAACATTGTACATATGCTAGATCAATATGGTCTTGTTTTCCCAATGGTATGGAATGACAGGTCCACAATTGACTGCTGAATGGTAATCTGGTTATCTAGATGGCAAGAGTCCTGATTGTTCATTCAAGAAATTCAAGTTATACGACCATAGAGATTAAATGATGGACTTCTGCTTTATGAATATGCATACACATTAATGTATATATGCATGAACAATCATAAGTCATATGTGATTAGATGTTCTAACAATAAACAAAAAGTTTGAAGGATAAACATCTGAAAAACTTGCAGATACCAACCATTTTCTTGTTGAATCTTCAAGTGCATCATCACACTTCCCTGAAGTCCCTGAACTTATCATATTACTTGCATTTCCACCACTTGCTCTGATGGGTGGAATAAAATTGCCCCGTAACCCACGACGAGAGTTACCATACCTCATGCCATAGCCTCCTCTACTGTTCCCGAGGGGGTAATTTTCATTTTGTGGGGACACAGCACTTGGAGCGCATGCTCCAGATTGCTTATGCTTAGCATCCATTTCCTACAGAAGAATAATATTTACAGAAGGTGAACAACGTAGAAAAGAATTATAAAATAAAGCAACTGACAAATGATGGCAATAAAGAGAAACTCCCGGAAATCTAACAACTATGAAGGAAAGTTTCATGCAACTAGGTTATGGTGATGCAAGCTCAAACTCTATGGCAGTGTTTGGTTGAAATATTATTATATCTGGTATAAGTATAGTTATACTCATGGTATAATTATACCTCATTTTTATTCTCATTTATGTTTGGTTGGATACAAGAATAACAAATCACTTTCTTACCAAAAATGATGGTATAAATTAATACCTGCTAGATGGCAGGTATTATTTTTACCAATGTTATACCCAAGTTGGGTATAAGTTTTTTTTAATGGCAAAACTGCCCCTTTCAATTTTTGGATATAACTTAAGTGTTTGGGTATAATTTAGGGAATAAACTCTTATCCCCTAGATTATACCCCAACCAAACACAGCCTATAAAAATCATAACAAGTTGACCAGAGAAATTTCAAGCCAAAGAACATATAGCAAATTAACTCAAGAACACCAATGAGAGAAATAGAAAGCAACTAGAGGACGATGGTCTGAAACCTTATCTTCTGAACAGGATAAAGACTGCAAGGAAACATGCGGAACTGTAATAGCATATTGAACTTGTATTAGAATTTAGAAAAAATGAAAATCACCATTTTTGTCCTTGCAGTTACAAATCCACTGACAGAGTTACCAATGTTAGTTTGCACATTTGTTGATGGGGACTTTGCATTTTCACAAATTGGGCTAGTAAACTCGTTGTGCCGACGTTTTGTCTTTGTGGATATTGCATCGAACTTTTCTGCCTCATCAGACTGCAAGATTACAGGAACATCTAGGACCTTTGAATAGTTTAATTTACTTGAGTTGTCATTATCAACATCAATAATTTCTTGTTGAATGTGTCCTTCACATTTCAGCACTTTCTTCTGAGAGATATCATTTGTCTTTGAGGATTTGTTACCATATATTGATGTTATCTTTGTCTGTGTCATAAGCTTTGATGTGCGCACACTCAGCATTTCGTGTTCTTGATCAAGTAGAATAGTCTGACGATGATGTCCCTCGTGGATCTCAGATCCTTGAATACTCAATTTATTGTGTAATGATGATGTGTTACTCGTCTGCAAAAATAAGAGGCCTTTTGTTAACAAGTATGCATATGATATAGATTATTTTTTGAGGGTCCACATGATGTAGATTATCAATACAACAGAACCGCAACCTAATTCCTTTATTCGTGATAGTTGATACTACACATCAATCAAAGAGAGATTAGATATATAGGAGATGATGATGACTGTGACTCTTAATTGAGGTTTAGCAACTGCTATCATACTGCTAACAAGTACACTGAGTAAATATTAACATTGAAAGAAAAACCTGAAACTGCAATAAACAAATGTTAAATATTTCACGCTTGTGAAATTCATACCAGTGGATCAGCAACATTTCCTTTGGTTTTCTGGATGAAAGCTTGGAAGCATTTAGATTCCTTAATCTTTGCAAGGTCAGTATTCCCTCTTTTGACAAAAACACATCCTACATCTTTCCGTGCTTGCTCAAATACCTGGCTGAATTAATTAACTACTGTACCTTAGAAATATAACAAGGAAAAGGAAGAAAAAGAAGCGAGCTCAATTGTTATTTCAAATAGAATTTGTACCATTATCAATTGATAAAGCATGTGCTACTGCACTACAAGTCTACTATCATGTTCCCTTACGCCATAAGGGTTATGCATAGTAGTCAATCACGACTCCATCTTTACTTCCCGTTAACATCTAGCCTAGAAAACACAGATTCTTCAAATAATGTGTGTCTCTTCTTTACTAGAACAATATATCTTTATGTAACAACCAGACATGAATTTACTACAAGAAATCAGAAACAACCAGAGTCACACAAGCATTCGGTGTCAGATTTGCCCAATTTGCTAGTAAAACATCTCCAATCCAGCGTCCATTTCCTATCTATGCATACTCTAAGGTTTCGCAATTGGATTAAAATACATACGATACAGCAATTCCACTTCTTAGATTATGGACATCTAACCGTTCCCCACAAGATAAGTTCAAGCTCAAACCGGGACGAATCATCAATCATTGCGAAAACTAAGGCAGTACAACGTACTCAAAATTTCGAGAGAACATGAAGTGGGAGTTTTACCGATCCGAGAGCGGGGCGAGGGCACGGTTGGCGGCCGCGAGCAAGGAGGAGGCGCGAGAGCGAATGGGGGCGACGAGGGCGGAGTCGCGGGGCTCAGCGGCGGAGTACTTGGCTTCGACAAAGCCAATGAGGCGGAGGGCGAGGGTTTGGGCGGCGGCAGGGTCTCCGCGCTCGAGCGCGAGCTCGGCGCCGAATAGGAGCGAGTGGAGGCGCCGAAGGGTATCGTCCACCTCCTTCCTCCAATTTGGCGCTGCCGAATCAGCGGCGCCGCCTTCTCCTACTGGTGGCGGTGGCGGTGGCGGTGGCGGTGGCGGATGAGTAGAAGTTGGAGTGGCTCCGCCGCTCGCCTCCGCCATATTTTTTTCCTTCACTCGTCGTCTTCTTCTTCCACCATATTTTTTTCCTTCACTCGTCGTCTTTTTTGGAGGGAAACGAACGTTTTGGGCTACTAAAAGTTAAAGAAATTAAAAAACTAAATAATGTAAAAGGCCCAAAACAAAGCCCACCACTTACTTTTCTTTGGGCCTAACTAAAGACGGATTGGGCTCACTAAACGTAAACTAAATTTCTAGGGTTTTTTTCCCTCCCTCTTTTGGACCTTCCTCGAAGTAGTCAAAATTTAGCTCCCAATTTGTTTCCTCGATGCCGGAATTAGGGCTTTAGACCTCCCACTCGGTCGTCGGCCCCCATGGCCTCCGGCGGCAGCAACAGCACTCCGGTGAGAACCTCCGGCGCTGGAGGCGGCGGAGGACCTTCACCCCTCGGCAACCCATCGCCGGCATCAGTGAACGCCCATACGCCCTCCCACTTCCGACCCCCGCCGGTCCCCCAGGGCTCCGTGGCCTCTGGGTCCCCGTCTCCTTACCATGGACTCTTCCACCCGCAGGCCCAGGCGCACTCCCCGTTCCAGATCCACATGGCTGGAGCTGCCGCCCACCAGTCTCAGCTCGCCGCTGCTCTCGGCGCCGCGGCCGCCGGCATGTCTGGCAGCGCTAAAAGACCTCCTCAGAAGCCTCCAGTTCGATTGCAGGCCGTTAACCCTTCGGCCGCCGCAGCAGCAGCCGCCGCCGCTGCGGCTGCTGCTGCTGCAAGTCCTAGCGTGAAGTCTGCGGAACTAACCCCTGCCGCGCGTAGGAAGAAGCGGAAGCTCCCGGAGAGGCAACTGCCCGACAGAGTCGCAGCACTGCTGCCGGAATCTGCTCTCTACACGCAGTTGCTTGAATTCGAGTCTCGGGTTGATGCAGCCCTCATAAGGAAGAAAATCGACATCCAAGAGGCTCTAAAGAGCCCTCCTTCAGTTCAGAGGACGCTTAGGATCTATGTTTTCAATACATTCGCCAATCAAACACGGACCATCCCTGAGGCCAAGAACGCCGAGCCTCCCTCTTGGTCACTGAAGATTGTTGGTAGGATTCTTGAGGATGGCGTCGAACCTGATCCTGCAGGTGGACTGCCTAAGTCTAATCCTATGTATCCCAAGTTCTCGTCTTTCTTTAAGAGGGTTACAATTGGATTGGATCCCTCACTTTACCCTGAGAACCCCACAATAGTCTGGGAGCAGGCCCGTGCACCTGCTCCGCATGAGGGCTTCGAGGTCAAGAGGAAAGGCGATACGGAGTTCAAAGCTAGTATAAGGCTGGAAATGAATTATAATCCAGAGAAGTTCAAATTGTCACCTTTACTGATGGAAGTCCTAGGTATTGAGGTTGATACGCGAGCTAGGGTTATTGCTGGTGTTTGGCAATATGTGAAGGCCAAAAAGTTGCAGAACCCGAGTGATCCATCCTATTTCATTTGTGATCCTCCTCTGAGGAAGGTATTCGGAGAGGATAGGATGAAGTTTGCCATGGTGTCGCAGAAGATCTCGCAACACTTATCTCCTCCACAGCCCATTTATTTGGAGCATATGATTAGGCTTTCTGGAAGTGGTGCCATCGCAAATGCTTGTTATGATGTACTGGTTGATGTTCCTTTCCCATTGCAGAAGGAAATGAGTACCTTTCTTGCTAACACTGAAAAACAGAAAGAAATTGAAGCTTGTGATGAAGTGATATGTGCATCTATCAAGAAGATTCATGAGCACAGGAGAAGAAGAGCATTCTTTCTTGGGTTTAGCCAGTCACCTGTGGAGTTCATAAATGCCTTAATTGCTTCTCAAAGTAGAGATTTGAAGCTTGTTGCTGGTGAATCAAGCCGTAATGCTGAAAAGGAACGCCGATCTGATTTCTATAACCAACCCTGGTATAACTTTTGCACAGAGAAAGTTCATTTATGCTTCCACAAATGTGTATCATAGTCTCTTATTATGTGTTTGCTAATTGGTTTTGCCGGTTGTTCTTGTTCAATAGGGTTGAAGATGCTGTCATTCGATATCTGAATCGCAAGCCAGCAGGTAGTGATGCTCCTGGTAGCACATGAGTATGATATTGATACTATATTATACTTTGGGGATATTGTTTCGTTAGCTTCACCGAAATATTTGTAGACACTAAATGAATTCTTACTTGGTGGTTCTCATCTTGCTTACTTTTACTGGTCCCATAGGTAAGGTATATCATGTTTGTTTATTGGTCTGTCATGGGCATCGATGATTATCAGAACTGTCATAGTTCTTGCATTTGTAAATGGTATCATTTAGCTGATAACTTTCTTTAGTAGCTCAAGATTTAGGGTATCTTAGTTGTAATAATCATTGACATCAACATAAATTAGTTGTGATATCAATGTCATGTAGTGCTGCTTCATCTTGAGTCGATCAATTCTCGTGACAAATTTGTGATTGCAGTGTAAAATAAGGACCATTAAGAACGAGGGAGCCTTTAATCAAACGAATTTGTTTCAGAAATTTGTATATGCACAAGTTTATTTAGTTTGAAAAAATCATCCAGGAATGATATTGCCTTTAAACAGTTTTTGAAGGCAAACCATGAATATGAAATAAGGTACGACTAAATCTACTGTTTTAGGGCCATCTGCAGTTTGTCTTCCATTGATTCAAGTCAAGCAGAAACAAGGTCTTGCAACTGAACTGTTATGAACCTAAAGACAAGGAATTTCATGTGCATCTTGTTATTGCCTGTATCTAAACTGTATCATTGGAGTCCAGTGACAAGTAAATAGTCATAATCAGTATGGCAGATAGGAATACCTTACAATTAATATAGAATGTCTGTTTTTAGGATCACATACACATGATTTTCTTGTAAATACTGTTGATAAGAAGGAATGAATCTGAAAGATTGTTGGCTGCCACTTCTCCAGAACTAGTTTGTTTCTTATTGTAAATTATGTAGAGCTTGGATTGCACGTGTTAATCCAGTTGAAAAATTCCATGCTGAAGTGAAATCCTGGATCAAGTTAATGCGAATTTCTGGAGCTTGCACACTTAGCATCCTTCTGCATTAATGCCGGTGATATCACCTAAATATGCATGTCGTGTATTCTTCATTTTATTAATAGGATAGCAATTAAAGATTAGAGATTATAAAGATAGAAATTAGCGAGCAGTTAATTAATTATTAAATTTAACAAAAGTATTTGACAAAATATAATAATAAATGTAAACTGATTAAAAAGTATTTAAATAACTTGCATTATTATATATATCTTAAATTAAAGAATTTATTTTCATTTTAACTATTTTAAAATAATAAATTGATAAATTTATAATAAATAATAAAGTTGACAAATAAGAGTATCATATAAATAATAATTAATAATAAAATATTTTGAGAAAACGTTTAATTTTTCAAATATTTAATTTTAATTATTTGTCATTATTATTAATTGTGTATTAAATATTTTAAATAACGTATTGATTTAGTCAATAATTAACATATTATATGTTATTTTAAAGTTGTGTCAAACAATATCTAAATCTAAATTTGGAGTAAATCAGTTTTAAGTAGGATAATGGAAATAAGTTTATCTTTGGTTCAAATAGGATTTATCAAAACAAAGTCAATTTTATACCGGGCTATCAATATTATTTCCTTTGTATTATGTGGTGTACTATATATCTTTCAAGTTATCTTGTTTTTCTTATCCCAAAAACATAAAACAAGAACTTGTTGATAAGGACACAATTTGTCTATCACTCTATTGGTATTTGCAAATTGAAGAGATTGTTCTTGGGCAATTGTTTATATGACGGTAAACTTGTTAATTTAGGATATTTCATTTTTTTTTTCTTTTTTATACAGTCTTGCCACTATAAAGTGCCACTTTCAAGTTGTAGGTTCAACTTTCAACCTTCTGAGAAGTAACTTTGCCAATGTTTTTTTACGACTTAGGGCATGTTTGGCTAAGCTCATAAGTAGATTAAAATTACTTATAAGTACATTTTAAAAAATCTCCACGTTTGATAACTAAAAAAATATATTTATAAGTTGTTAGATAACTACTTATAAGTTGAAAAAAATAAGCAGGGTCTCCCTGCTTATTTTTAAAGTTGTTGGCTTATTAGTTTTAATCAACTATATTACTCTTTTATCCATATTTTTAATATTACTATCATATAATTTTAAGAGTATATTAGTCAATATTTATTTTAACAAACATTACAACTACTTATTAATATTATCAGCATTTTTATCCAAATATATAATTAATTATATTTTAAAATAAGTATCAGCACTTAAAATGCTTATCAGCATTAGTGCTTATCAGATATTTTTTATCAGCTAAGTCAAACGGTCCTTAACCTACGCCATGATGACAAACATTCACAAGGTAGTAAAGTGTGAGAATGGCAAGTTTTTTTATGAAGATAATTTCGCAACTCTAGATTAGGCCTCAGAATTGGTTCATAAAAAAATCTTTTTTGTTTGCAGACAAAAACAATTGGAACCTGCGAATTTTAGTAGGAGATTGTGTTTTCACGTTTTATTGCAAAAAGTTAAAATTAGAATGGGATTGTATTCATATGTTATTGGTATAAGTAGTTACTCTTTATTTAATTTTATTATATTATATAAAGATAATAATTGGGAGACTCCTAAGTTTGAGATAAAGATTGGTAATCTTTTTTTAATATTCGCTCGAGATCTTCGATGTCTAGAACTATTATGTATGACTAATCATAAAGAGTAAAATAGTATTTCAAATTAAAGAAATTGAACTCAAAATTACTAGTATTCGTCGACGTTAAAACTCCTAGTTTGATAGATAGAAATAAAAAAAGCCACACATTTATTTTCAAGACAATTTTTTTTAAAGAAAAGTATTATTTAAAAAAAACGAGCTCTTTCGCCAAAGAAATCCGAAAACTGGCATTTACAGATTTTTACCAATTCAAGTAGAATATGCGCAAGGTCATTGTTAATCCTCCTAACACATCTCTTAAATTCTCTCTCGGCATGCATGATAATTATGTAAACTTTTTGAATTATTTAAATATGTGAGTATTAAGAGAATATTAGGAGTATGAAACATTTTCTATAAAACAATTATGTTAATCCTTTTCTTTTGGACTTTTGATGTGATATAAGACAACAAAAAATTGATTATGACAACCCAAGAGTAAATGTTCATCATTTGTGAAAGCAACCAGTAGTTAGAGCTAAAGAAAATGTTGTACAGTGAGCTGACAACCCAAATGTTGCTCAATTTTCAAAACAGAATTGAATTGCTGCCGGAAATTCAAAGATGAATCACAGGATAAATTTTTAACATCATTCCAAAAGAAGAGAATTATTTATTTACCCACCCAACAAAAGCAATAGAGAAAAATATTACATGACCAACAGACTTCATCAGCTAATTCTCACTAGCAATATCTTGATACTGCTTCAGCTTATCTGGATAATTTAATAATGCACAGCAACTTCAGCATGATAGTGCACATGATCCCCTAGAGTAAGTCAACAAACCCTTGAGATGACAATATCTCACCTTCTTAACATGCCCCTGGTTGGTTTTTAGACAATTGACTATATGGACAAATGCTCCGACAATACACAATTGAAGTATGCAGAATTTTGTGATATAGCTATGTGACAAAACAGATGAAATGCAAGAATATAGCTGCACACTGGCACGGCATGAAGGGGCCATGGAGTTACACTCGGTAAAGTTCGATCTGTTCAACTCCTTAATCTCAGTACACACAAATGTTCCGTAAAAAGAAGCTAAAGATTTTCATTTACTACACCAACACAGTTGCTCCAACAAGAAGAGAAAAACATACCCGAACTACTGACTTCATAGCACCTCCGAGTACTCGTGGATGATCATTCAACAAAACAAACCATGATGCCCGTACTGCACTGTTTGACATTCATAGATAGTTCTGTGGTTACAAGCATTCAGATGATAATGTCTCCGGTCATTTAACAAGATGTGCTTGTTGGGTTTCTAATAGAAGAAGTAACTGTGGATGAACAAAGACTCCATTGAGAGAGCTACAACTACAGGCTTCAAATAAGCTAGAATTGTGATCTAGTTCAATGAGAATATAAAGGAGCATACAGATACAGCCAAGGACCAGCTTAACATGAAAAGGGCTATGGCACCAGGTGATTTTACCTTTTTGCCAAAGTTCCAAGGGACCAAAAATTATTTTGTACCTATGGTGCATATTGATTCAAGTACCATTTAAACAAGATACCGGGCCAACAATAAAAAGAGCAAGAGGTAAAGCCTTAGCTGGTCGGACATGTCATGGTTCCTCCTGTCAATCACCCCTACTAACTTTAGATGTAGATGAGACAAAAGGAAAGACTTTACACCGATCTTGAAGCTGTGATTCCTCTTCACTTTTATGTTCAAAATGTCATTTCTTCAGCATACTGCATGACTAAAAGGATCATGCAATCATTATGGAACAATTAAAAATGAAAGAGCTCCACTGGTTACCCCACTTTGCATGAACCCGCCAATTGAGAAGATCTGCATTTGGATCTGGTCTGCAAGTGCATACTATCATGCCTTGGTAGGGAGAAGAATATGCTGCAGTACCAATAAGTAGCAACTCATCTCCCAATGACTTGAATGCCACTCCCCATCCCCTACTATGATCGGCCCTCACCGGTGCTTTGCCTAGATCCTTCCATGAATTGCTCTTCTTTTGGTAGACCTTGACATGGTTAGATGAGGCCTCAAGACTATACAACTCATTGTTTACTACAGCTATTAGAGGCGGAGAACGAGAATTAAGATTTGGGGCATCTTTGAGCATAGATGGAATCAACTGCCAGCAATTCCTATCAGCATCAAAGAACTCTCCACAAGTGAGGTTATCACAATTTTCATTTTGCCCACCAATCACATAAAACTTTCCATCCATGTAACAACCAGCACAAAGCTTTCTTCTGATATTCATTTTTGGCAATGGGTTCCATGACTTACACACAGGATCATATCTCTCAGCAGAGCTCAAAATATTTCCTTCATTACACACTATCATCGGACTCATTCCTCTTGCAATCACTCCTCCAGCAACATATGCCACCTTCCCACAATTCGCAGAAGCAAATAAGGATCTAGGCGTGATCATCAAAGGTCCCCTGAGCCACCTGTCTAGTTCTAACTCATATGTCCAGATAACTGGCCCGTCAATCTCAGTACCTGAAACCAGAAGTTGGGTCCCAACTGATAGTGTTTCTTTGTCCGAAGATGAGAAACATGAGTCACAGGGTAACATAGGGAGATTTCGCCGAGTCCCTGAACATGGATAATAAGACCACCAATGCGGCTCACCACTTGCAAAAATGAGAACTGATGGCTCTTTTATCCCGTTCCGCTTCCGCATAGCATAGAGTTCACCGCTCCTTACAAGAGATTGGTAACACTTGTTCACAAGGGAAAGTTTCGGGTACTCTGATCTAGGGACCATTGCCAATATGTGAAGAGCAACTTCATCATTTATGTATGGTATATAAGAATAGCCTATATCATTAGATTTCATGGAATATACAGGTGCTTGCATTTCCCTGTTCTTCTGGCAATCCCCTATCACATCATTATGTCGAGCTTTGACCCATCGTTTGATCCTACTCCCTTCCCCGAGCTCTTTATCTTCAGACATTTGATTTCCCCTATGAAAGTACTATGTTTAATTAAAATAATTCGAAATAACCAATCACCTAAACAACCAAAGAATAATCTTAAAAATAAGCAGCTATATTTTTCGAGAACAATATGCAGCTATATCTGACGGCAAGTATTTTTACTCCAGCTTTTCAGAAAAATGAACTAAATCAAGAGAACAATTGTTAGTCAAATATAGAAAAAGGATAAGAAAGAAGAGTTATTCAGTTTAGCAAAGATCTGGAGAGGAAACATCTTTTTGTTACAAAGTGAAGTCCATGGGCCTAGCACAAGGAATGATAAATAGGAGATAAAAGTGCCCCGATGGAGACTTGAACCCTTGACAACTGCGAGAGGTTCCCAATCGAAAAAGAAGAGTTGGTTGGTCTAGTAATTTTCTAGCAGAATTTTGAGTAAAGGCAGAAGTTCCCTCAGGACACGTCAGTGTGAATCCAGGAATAAACTGGTTTGCAGCTAGACATAATGCAATTAATCAACTGCTTCATCAGAAAGCAACCAATCCTGGTTCATGCTTAAACAGACTAGTAATAGAACTCTTATTCCGTCTTCTTTATATTCAAATTTGATATTCAACCATTCACAAAATCGAACATACCGAGAAAAGAAAGGGTCGCTACTGGTAAGCCGAAACTGTCTTAATCCAAATAATCCTTCTTTTTCCAATTAAACTTGGATGTTAAAAAATCAATGCATCAAATATACGTAAAACAGGAGGCACACTCGACTTCATGGTTAAGAAGCAATGTTTTGGTTCTCTCCAGCAGTCACTAACAGCAACACAAACTTCCAACCTTCAAATTGTAGGAAACAAGAAACGTTAACTCAATACCACTATTGATTATTATCCAAAAGCACAGGGACAATCTACATTGCACAACTCAAGTTTCGATTGAAAAAGTTCCCTAATGCAGATAAAACATCATCACATGAACTAATATAGCCAATTAATATCACACAAAAGAATCCTTAAAACGATAAAATCATATGAGCAAAGGATTTAATTGCATAAAAGGCAAAATCCAAACATAAATTCTAAATCCATCAACTGCATCTTTTGATACAATACAAACAATGGCCCTAATACCACATTAAAAAAACATATGCAGAAAGGATCCAAATAACCACTCTTACATCTTTCGGTGCTACCTACGGAAACACTCTGATACAAATTAATAAAGCAAGTGATATAAGCACCAAACCGTATCAGAAGTTAGCATATAATTGATTACGGAGCATAAAAATCCCACCTATTTCCGCTCATCTTCGACCAATCCCGATACAAGAGGACCGAACACTAGGCTCCGACTTCTGAAGCTCTTAAAAATCAAATCTTTCGAGGAAAGGCGCTAGAACAGCGTCATTCCACCAACAAAAGTGCCCTTCAAAATCAAGCCGCCATGGGAGGGGGAGAAGGGAACCGAGTGACGAGGGCTACCAGCGGGCGCGGCGGCGGAGCAGCAGCAAGAGGAGTTCCTGTGGGAGGAGGACATGAGAAGAAGAAAAAATACACAAAGAAATGAAGGGGGCATTAAAATAGAGCACAAGTGATGACAGTTTTGGGGAACATTAAAATGGAAAAAATAAAATAAAAAATAGCATTTATGTTATTAAAGAATAAAAGGGAAAAATGTAAGAAAGAAAGCCTAGCAATTATTTATCCTGTTTTTTTATCCAATTCTCTATATTTGATGATGTTTTATTGCTTTTAAAAAATTGCACAAATTAGTACTAGCAATTTCAGTGCCATATAGCTTAGTAATTATTATAACCAAATAGTTATTTGGAGAATATTAGGACTTAATAAATGCAGCGATTCTCAAACTTTAATTTGGGTAAGATGAATCTATTAGGAGTTAAATTATGAACATGTTCACAAATATATATATATATGGTCCAAAACATAAATAATTTACATCGTTGGATTAAAACGATATTGATCCAAAGGCTCAGAGTATGTGCATGCACGGTGCATACGCAAATACGTTAATATATATTTATATATATATTCATCTCCTGCACCACTCTAGTGATTGAAAATACAAAAGATAAGACACCCATACTTTGCTATATACATACATTTGAGCCACTGGCTATAAGTAAAATAAAAGAGCGTTAATTATTGTGTAGGCAGATGCATCTTCATGTGTGTATCAGTATTCAGTAGTCCTTCAATGCCGCAAGTTTACCAAAATAACGGATCAGAGCAAAGGACAGATATACAAAACCCAGGGTATAGTGGCAAACAGCAAGTGGAGAGCTCCACTACAAACAACTGCACTGCTGATCACTTTAATAAATTCTGCATTACTTTTGGCTTTGCACTTGTTTATCCACAGTTTTGCAACCTTGATTAGTCTTTCTTTTATACCTCTTGTCTGTAAAAAGGATCTCTCTATATCTCATTTTTTTTATTAAAAGGATGAGTATTATCTATTGATGAAAGAACCACTAATGTCAAAATAAAAAAACTTGAGGAGACCTTGAGGGGGTACCTCCCGCCAAAACTCATCAATAGAGGAAGACGTTCTACCTAAGTTAGCTAAATAATCCGCAGCACTATTTTCTTGTCGGAAAGAGTGCGTAGCTACAAAATGATCAAAATAAGGCAAAAGGCTCCAAATGTCCTGCATTATATTTGTAATTCTCCAAGGGCAGGCCGAATTCTTTTGAAGTATTGCGATCAAATTAGAGGAGTCACATTCAATCCAGACTGCTTTCAGGCCAAGTTGTGAGCATTTGAGGATTCCACACCTTAGCGCCATGCCTCCGCTGCTAGGACCGTAGAGAAGCAACCGCTGGTGACACCTGCAGACAAATCCACCATTAGCTCGTCTAACCAGAAAACATGCACCTCCTATCTTTCCGGGACCAGTAAAGGATCCGTCAGTATTGAGTTTTACCCAACCGGGAGGTGGATGCTCCCACCTGATCCATCAAAGATCATGAGGGGGGATCCCTCAGGACAGTGGTGCTGCAAGAACTCCTCAACATAGGCCTGCACTCTATGCCACACAGCAACAGTTGGGAGGATTCAAAACAGAGTTTATTCCTCATATTCCATATGGTCCAGAAACCATAAGAGATAAACGCTAAGAGTTTTTTTTTTTTATTGTGGTTGGAGGTGTGCCCCTTCTTGGATCCAATTTCCTTGGTCCCAGGTTGTAAAGAAACTGAAGGTAATTGAGAAGTGACTTTCAAGTAATATGAGATAGCCATATGAGATGAGGATGAACAAACAAGCAACAAGATCCATAGTTTGGAAAACTTGCAGCAACATGAATTGGGTGAGACTAAATGACTATGGATCTTGTTGCTTGTTTGTTCATCCTCATCTGCAAAGGGGTGAGACTAAAATAATAGGCTCATTACCTTTTCAGTCATTGCAAAAAGGGGCATAACAATAGCAGAAGCCAATGGGGTTACCATTCATTAGTCTCAGCTGCTCTACCCCTAAGACAACTTCATACTATGGGCGTAAAGGTGGACTGGGATATTGTAATGCTCTTCTACCAACGCAGTTGTGCTTTCATTAGCATACCAAATTTGATGATCACATGTATATGCAAAAAAGTGCTATTTAGCTGTCTTTTCTCTCAGTGGCATGCATCATGCTTTTGACTAATATAAGTGTTAATGCAACAAAGTCTCTGAGTGGGCTGCCATAAGTAATGGCACCTTATTGATTAGAAACTGTGATAACAAAAAGGGAATATGAAATTATGAAGTTAGTTCTAGTGCTTATACAATTGGGCCTTCTGTTCTGTGGTGTTATCATGGATTCATATTGCACCAATTCCTGTCTCATTATGCTGTTGATAGTTTAACATGATTCTTATAGCCGTTATCCACATAATGGATTACTTTATGAAATATATTAAACGATATGCTTAATTTGAAGTAAAGCACTGTACAAACTTTGTGTTGGATAATTTATAACTTTTATGTTGTATAATTATTAATTGTCTTCATGCTTATGTTCATACTGTGTTCACATTCATGTTCACATATATGTTCATATTTGTGTTTATATATGCTCATATTTATGTTCATATTGGAAGGGATGCATTTTATTAAAAAGTGCGTCCTTTGAACTAAATGCACCTATTGATATCGCAACCTTTCAAGTCTATAAATAGGTACTCCCTCAAAGTATTTCATAAGAAACAATGAATGCGATTAAAATGACTTATTGTTCTAAAGAGGAGGATTAGAAAAAAGAGAAGATTTCATAAGTCATTTCCAAATCAAAGATGTAGAGAATTTCTTAACATTGCTTGTTATGAAATTCATAAGGCTTCATTGTATCCTGAGAGAGTATCGTCATTAACCCTATAGCAACTAGGTGAGGGGACGAATATCTCTCTAAAGATAGCGACCTAGTCATGCCTTGAAGCTTTACCATTCATGATCTTGATCCTCCTATCCAAAAGTTCCAACAATGTACTGCTGGAAGAGAAGTGCTAGTAAAAGTTATGATAATTATTACGATTTTCAGTGCCATGCTTGATATGTAATCCTGAACTGTTTGATTATTTAGGTCTGTAGCCTCTTATTGTTTTGTCAGAATGCTTAAATATAATGTCCTATTGGTGATCTATATCATTTATGAAGAATATTATAGGTGACTGTTTAACCATGTGAGATGATGGCTGCTAAATAGTTTCGCCATTGAATTATAGCAGAGACTCTGATTTTGATTCAGAAGACACCTAAAAGCCATTAACAATACTATATTATGCTATTAGTGAGCACCGGCAAAAATGTCTTGTTTGCTGAGCTGGAGTTTGCATGATGGATCAGCAAGAAGATATTGGCAGCTCTTCACAGTGAACAAATTCTAGTGTTGAAAAGAGAATCTAAGAGTAATCCCAATTTGACATGATCTTCCTGTACTGGAGACAGATCTTTGTGGCAAACTTTTGGATCACTCTTTTTTGAAGACAAGATGGTTGGCCAAATCTATTGAAATGTTGTTGGAATTCCAGAGATATGATATAATGGCCTCATCAGAGTAAGCCAAACAGGAAGATCCATGTAAAGATATTTTTCCAATGTGTCATATAACTTATAAAAACTATTCTGATATCTGCAATTCCAGCAGAAATAAAGTAGTTGAAGGAGCACAGGATTCTCTGGTAGGCCTCACATGTCAGAAATATTGGGTAAAAGTTATTCATGGTAAGAAATACTGAAAACATGCTATGGAATAAATTGAAAGAGAATTCTGACTAATAATCTTGTTGAAATTCTGAATAACAAGATTCACATCGAAAATTGAAAAGAAGTGTTTGATGAATCTAGTGCAAGTTTCTTTAGTTAAAGCTAAAGTCAACTTCTTGTGGCCATATGAAATTGGAAGAGCTGGCACAACTTGACTTCTTTAATAGATAGTATTTTTTTGTACCTATAGTCTAATCATACGTTTTCTTCCTTGAAGCGACTTGCTTATACATGTCACAATTGTGCTTCATACTACAATTGTACATATATACTACATGAATTATATATGTCAATGACAAGTTTTGTAGATTTGAGTGGCCAAGAAATTGCTTTTTGAAGCTTGATATGCATGACAAACCCTGACTTTCCGGAAGGGACACATTTGATAGAAAAAAAACCTGCTTACATATTTCCAACAATCAGTTTCTTATCTACATTAGAATAGTTAGATGTACGAATTTCCAACATCAAAGGGATATACAATTGCAAATTTGACATGATCTAAATGTATCAAGAGCAAGAATCTCATAGCATTGCTGTCTTCTCAAATCCGAACCCCTCCTTTAAGAGAGCACTCATCACCAACATTTTGATGCTTGATGCATTCATCTCTTGTCTGAATCCTGTAACCTGTGTATCACAACTTGTTATGTTAATGTCGGGATTAAATCAAATATAATAAAAGAAAGAAAGACAAAGAAAAGTTACCTTGAAGATCAGTGTCAGAGTGAACTCCTCCAAGGAGAGCGAAAAGTTCGAGCTCTCCAGATTGAATCCTGATAAAGAATCAATGGCAGAGTAGAGAGATGATGACACTCCATCTCCCATGTTGCCAATCACCTTCACATAGAACGTTCCTTCACCCACTCCCTGTGCATGCACTTGCACTATCTTGCTTCCTATCTTAGTGCTAGACTTTTCTGAATTCAAATATTTTGATGCATATTTATGAGAAATTTGGACCACCTGATTTCCTATCGACGATGATTCGAGCATGCTTATCTCATCCGCCAACTTGCTAGCCTGAGATTGCAGGTTCTTCACATACATGACCGCATCTGCGATGATGGAAGCTTTATCCATCTGTATGCAATATTTACATTACATCCATCATCCATAAAAGAGTATGTAGAACATGCATATTGCAAAAGATGTTTTCTTCTATCAGGGTACCAGATTGTAAAATGTTTCTTGGATGCTATGTATAAAAAAAACATTTATTGGAACTTTTCATCATAAACCAATTGGTGCAGTGTACAAGTCATGAAACCGAGGTAGGTCCCTTGTAAACTCATAACAAGACATACCTTAGTAATGTTTGGCACCAAAGACCGCAGCTCGTAGAGCTTTTCCTTCATCCGAACTCTGCGTTTCCTCTCCGCCACCAGCGTCTTCGATCGATCTCTCCTTGTCCTCGCAATGGCCGGAGAAGAATCACCTTCATCAATGTGATTCTCCTTCTGAGCACCCTCACTTAGCAAAGCATCATCTTCTACTTGTAGGCTATGGTCATGAAAGCTCCTTAGTTCATCAACATATGAGCCACAATTGACATTGTTTTCATGATGATCAGGATGCAAGGCTTCTCCACTCACTGCATGAACCTGAGCATCGATCAGGCAGCCTTCGAAGAGCATGAGATCGGCCAAGTTGTGATCATAGTTTGAACACATTAGATCGAAACCATCGTCGGAATCGATAATGTGTTCAAGGGGATCGATCGATCCTGTACTAATGTTTGGTGTGAAGAAGAACAAGGAGTCGTCCATTTTTTGAGCAGCTCTTGCATATTTTCAGCATACTGCTGGTGTATATTTATAAACATGCAAAAGAGAACATGACATCCCTCAACTCTTTCAAGGGTGTGAATGGAATCATTGGAGGAGTATAAAATGGAATGGCTTGATGGAGTTGTTATATGATAAAATCGTGGATTGAGAAGATGAGCTGCTGATGGATTGATTAATGTTTATATAATTAACTAAGTCGTGGATAGATTGATAAGATGAGCAAATTGACTTTAAAAAAAATGTAAGTATGCACTTAGTATTTGTTGCTATCACTAATCACATGTGTTGATGCATGTGATGAGCTATATGTATAGCAATCTATATATGGATTGATTTGGGAATTAAAGAACAATTGAGTGTGAGCCTTCTCCTTTAATTGATCATATATGTGAGACAAGCGTAACTTGACAAAACATGTACTTCCAAAACTATTGGATATTCATACAACATGTACACAAACAAGTTGACCTCATGAAGGTTGCATTTGAAAATATATGCAACTTATTTATAGTCCATTCTTAAGGCAAAAAAGTCAGATATTAGTAGTCTCATCGAAAAAAATATAACATGCTTGTAAAACTAGTCTGAATTATCATTAATATTTATATAATGACACAAATTAAGTTGGACTACCGAAAATGATATCATTCATGGAATAATGTCCATCATTAGGGAGACATATGAACTCATCTAGTGAATATTTGTATGAACTTCAATATTTTTTAGTGGTGGCACTCCATTGACCTTTTCTTTTGCTCATTTCTTAAAGTTCGTTGACTTTATATTTGTCAAGCTGCCAAGGGAATGAACCGTGCATATATGTATATAGATGGCGAGTTGAGACAAGAAACTTTTTTTTATAAGAGAAAAAAAAAAGAAAACAATGCAGAATACAAGCAAGGAGATTAGTAATACTGCTTATAAAATGAGTGATATAGTTTATTAATGTGTTTAATATTGGGCTCTTCTAAGTTGGTGTCAGGAACATAACGTCGCATCCGAGCTCGTTTCGGACACATGGATGTGGAGAAATGGAGCATGCAATCCACGAGGACGAGAAATATAAATAAATAAATAAATATATATATATATATATATCAATCGGTTTTAAGTAAATTTATTATTAATTATATATATATTTTTTAATTATCATCTCGGTATTTAAAAAATGATGTTGATTTTTTAACATAAGTGACGTCAACAATTGTGTGCACTGGCTATAGATTAAAGTTTCGACTCATCATTATGCTCGATTAATGTTCGTTTGAATTGCTCACCTAATTATATGAATAAGACTCCCAATAAAATATTTAACAACATTCATGAACATTGCGGTTTCCTGTAGAGAATTGTAACTTATAAGTTGATCCAGTCTCATTCAAGCTTAACTCTGGAGAAGTCCAATTGTGTACATACACATGAGTATGCCACATCTTAGCGCCCACACCTCCATTTGTCAGCACACAATGACAATACCAAGTGTGCTTGGTAAGAATGTGTCCAAACAATTTCAAAACTAAAGAAACATTCCAATTATCACATTCCAATTAATGAAAGAGAGTGTGCATATATATATATATATATATATCATATATCATATATTCATGTTAATGTCTGTGGTCGTATAAGCTAATTGTGTGGAAACAATAAAAGGGTCGGTAAATATCACAGTAGAAAAAAAAAATCATTGACAATGTATTTTTTAAGTTCCATTTTTATTGTATCCACTCAAGGCCAGGCCTGCAGGTTAAGCTTCCAACACCAAGTTATATTTTTGGTCAATGAGCTTTCAGTTCAGGGATGAGGGAGTTCTATTTTCCTGTTTTACTAAATCAGCTCAGATGCTTTGATTAATTATTTTGGCCATTAGAGCAATCTCTAAACTACTAGATGAATATTTCTAATCTCTAAACTTTCTCTTGTTTAGGAATGTTCAAGCAACTCTGTTACCCCCATCCCCGGAGACCATAAAAACTTTCTAGATTTTTTCTTCAAGATTTTTATTATGCCTTTAGGGTGTATAAATTATGAAATAAATATTTATTTCTTAGTTTATACCCAAACAATTAAATTTATATTCAATTTTTGGGAAGAGAAAATATTTATACTCAACTTGGGTACAATTCTTACCAAAAAAATTATATCTAGAGGAGGCGAGTATTATCTTATATCAATATTATCGGTACAACATTATAACAAATTAAATAGTTAATATTTTTTTAACAAAAATAATATTTAACAGAAAAACAAGTATGTAATAAAATAAATTTGAACAGTCAAATAGTCCATGTAAAGATATTTCCAATGTGTCGTATAACTTATAAAAATTATTCTCATATCTGCAATTCCAGCAGAAATAAAATAGTTGAAAGAGCGCAGGAATCTTTGGTAGGCCTCATATTTCACAAATATTGGGCAAAAGTTGTGCATGGGGAGAAATACTAAAAACATTACTAATAATCTTGTTGAACTTTTCAATAACAAGATTCACATCAAAAATTGAAAAAAAAATGTTTGATGAATCTAGTGACAAGTTTCTTTAGTTAAAGCTAAAGTCGACTTCTTATGGCCACATGAAACTGGAAGTACTGAGCAACAACCATTGACTTGTTTAAGACAGAATGTTTTCTTTTAGCTTAGTTTACTCATAATTTTTCTTCCTTGAAGTGACCTGAATGTACAAATATACTACATGAATTATAGATGTCAATGACAAGTCTTGTAAATTTGGGTGGCCAAGAAATTGTTTTTTGAAGCTTGAGAGGCATTAAAAACCCCAACTTTCCGGAAAGGACTGCATTTGTTAGCAAATTGCTTTCTTCCATGTTCCAACAATTAATTTTTTATCTACACTAGAATACTTAGATGTACAAATTTCCAACATCAAAGGAATATAAAATTGCAACTTTGACATGAACTAGATGCATCAATTTTTACATTTCTAAATATGAAAGAAACAAGTGCACAGACTACTTTTAAGTCAGATGCATGAGAATTACTTGCAACGACTGAACTAAGAGCAAGAATCTCAGAGCATTGCTGTTTTCTCAAATCTGAACCCCTCCTTCAGGAGAGCACTCATCACCAACATTTTGATGCTTGATGCATTCATCTCTTCTTTGAATCCTATAACCTGTGTATCACAACTTTTTTATGTTAACATAGGTTTGAGTAAATAAAACATCATCAAATAAATAAAAAAAAAAAAACTTACCTTGAAGATCAGTGTCAGATTGAATTCCTCTGAAGCGAGCGAAAAGTTCGAGCTCTCCAGATTGAATCCTGATACAGAATCAATAGCAGAGTAGAGAGATGATGACACTCCATCTCCCATGTTGCCAACCACCTTCACATAGAACGTTCCTTCACCCACTCCCTGTGCATGCACTTGCTCTATCTTGCTTCCTATCAGAGTACTAGTCTTTTCTGAATTCGAACTTTTTGCTGCATATTTGTGAGAAATTTGGACTACTTGATTTCCGGTCGACGAGAATTCGAGCATGCTTATCTCATTCGCCAACTTCCTAGCCTGAGATTGCAGGTTCTTCACATACACAACCGCATCCGCGATGATTGAAGCCTTATCCATCTGCATGAAATATTCACAATACATCCATAATCCAGAAAGGAATATAAAGAACATGCATATTGCAAAATGTTCTACTACTATCAGAGTACCAGATTGCAAAACGTCTCTCGGATGCTATGTCAAAATAATATTTTTGTGGAACTGTTCACTGGAAACCACTTGGTGCAGTATATAAGTCATTGAAACCAAGGTCTCTGTTATACTCATAATTAACATGACATACCTTGGTAATGTTTGGTACCAAAGAACGCAGCTCGTAGAGCTTTTCCTTCATCCGAACTCTGCGCTTCCTCTCCGCTACCAGCGTCTTCGATCGATCTCTCCTTGTCCTAGCAATAGCCGGAGAAGAATCACCTTCATCAATGTGATTATCCTTCTGAGCACCCTCACTCAGTAAAGCTTCATCCTCTACATGCAGGCTATGGCCATGAATGCTCCTTAGTTCATCAACATATGAGCCACCATTGACAGTGCCTTGATGATGATCAGAATGCAAGGCTGCTCCCCTCACTTCATGAAGCTCAGCATCGATCAGGCAGCTTTCGAAGAGCATGAAATCATCCAATCTGTGATCATAGTTTGAACACATGAGATCGAAACCTTCGTCGGGATCGATAATGTGTTCAATGGGATTGATCAATCCTGTACTCATGTTTGGTGTGAGAAGGAACAAGGAGTTGTCCATTTTTTTGGACAGCTCTTGCATAGTAGTTTGCACTGAACATATTGGTGGTGTATACTTATATACAAGCAGAAGAGAACATGAAATCTCTCAACACTTTGAAGTGTGAATGGAATCATTTGAGTATGAGATGAGATGTCTTGATGATCTTGGATTGTACTTATTGTATAATATATAAAGCCATGGAGTGAGAAGATGAGCTGAGTAATACTTTAAGTTCTAATTGGTATTAAACAACACCTGAACATTGATGTGCTTGAAGAGTATGCACATAATCGAAAAAATAAGAGAAGTTGTGAATAAAATAATGGAGATCTTTCCTTCTTGTAGCAATGCAATAATCAAAGTGACTTCAATATTCATGCACATTATATTCACAATAGTAAAATAATCAAGTTTGGTTGACACAGGTTAGCAGGGGTATATTCCGAGTTGAGAGACCGAGAGCTAGTAGTCTCGAATTCAGACTCCGGAATCACCAAATTTGGTCAGAAAGGACACTATTTCTGCTCTCTACTTTCGTTTTGAATTAGTCAGGTGCTAGTGGTCCTAAACACCGGGAGCCCGGCGTGGGTACCCAAAAAAAATATTCACAATAGTAGAACACATGATAGGATATGCTAATCAGTAAATTATGTGCTGACTGCCAATTTGTTTCAGCAATTGGTTATCAAGTTGGTGATTTTTCTGTTGTTCTAATACGTGTCATAGATAATTATATACATTCATTTTTATATTGATTCTAAAATTGAAGGTCATAATACATGTATTTTCATGGTATCCATGAAGGAAAACAAAAGGTTTGAAAACTGCAAGTGCCGAAACAGAGCAGTAGATGCAGTTTACATTTATCCTCCAGCTTTTGCATCACAAGAATGTTATATAATGCCCTATGTTTATATATTGACAAAATTAAACAACAGCAGCGATGAAAAAGAATACTTTCAAAATAACTCTGATCAAATATTTTTTTCATCGACTTCCTTTAACTTTAATATATTGTTTTTAAATTTATCGTTCAACTTTATTTTATAACAAAATAATTTTTAACTTATAATGAAAATTATCCTATTTACCTATTATAAACAGATATGAAATTAATAATAGGACATGACACATCATTATTTTAATATTAAAAAAATTGCCGAGTCTTTTTTTTCATTAAAACCCCTCAATCAGGTGGTTTTTAGTTTCATCTTCCATCGCACCCATTATATGAACTTAATCACTCTAAAGGTTAATTATTTTTCCAAGTTGTTAAACTTATCATTATTAAGCAATTTATTTCATATTATTGTTAATTATTTTTCAGCTTAACTTAATTCATAACATATTTAAAAATTCTTAAATATGTTTCTTTTCGATGGGCGAAGGAAGGCAAAGCCTTGTTACAAAAATAGATTACATTTTTGCCACTTAAAATTGAGTCAAGGAATCTATCCACAATATTTTAAAATTCCAAGTTGTTAAACTGATTTTTTTTTATGATGTAGAATTCGTGGCAACAAAAGTAACTCCATTATCCGATCATAATGAGATCTATAAACAATTTCCATGAGTTTGAGATAATCAGCACTTCCACTTTAAATTTGAAGTCTCAAATTGAAATACCTTTATATATAAAAAGTTTCAATTGAAAGAGTCTCATCAGTTATAATTAGATGTGCGACTCGGAGCAACATAAACTAGTAGATATAAAACTTCAAAAATTATGATGATAACTGAAAAAGCAAAAAAAAAATGTTTAAACATTAAAGTGACTTGTCATCTCAAGAATATTGTAATATCTCAGATTTTTAAAATAAATAAAAAATAAAATAAAGGAAAGATATGATAAGATAAGATAAGATATAGTTGGTTAGGATTAGAAAAATAGTTTGAATTGAAGTCAAATTGTTATTTTCTCATCAATTTAATATTTCTAGTGCTATCCAAATAAATATTTAAGAGATTCCTAATCCTATGAAAGATTATCTTTTAAAAGTATAACTACACACAAAGTCATAATTGAATTCAAACTCCATCTAAGGCTGAATTTTCTCCCCTATAAATAGGACACAACCCCTCTCCTCTCA
>LTAE01003013.1:23289-34724 GCA_001647135.1 Pontederia paniculata | reverse complement strand
AACTACACTGGTCGTCCGCTTACTTCACCTCAGCATCCTGGACGTCAACTCCTGGCATTGAAGATTCCTCAGGATCCTCGATTGCCTGTGGCACCTTCGGTCGACCGACCTGGCCTGTGCACTTCCTCCATCTTCAACTGCTCTGGACGTCCGTTGTTTCCACTACAGCATCCCGAACGTCCACTCCTGGCATTGAAAATTGTCAAGATCCTTCGATCGCCCGCTGCACCTACGTTCGACCGACTTGACCCGTGCACTTCCTTCTTCAACTTCTCTGGTCGTCCGTTGATTGCACCTCAATCACCCGGACTCCACTTCTGAGAACTAAAGACTGTCAAGATCCTTCGGTCGCCCGCTGCACCTACGTTCGACTGACTTGACCCGCGCATTTTCTTCTTCAACTTTTCTGGTCGCCCGCTGATTGCACCTCAATCACCCAGACTCCATTCACATTAAGTTACTCATCATTTTCGATGTGTATCACGCCCTAATATAATTCGATTAAAATAATATAGGACATATGTTCTTTTGCATCCAAGGTGACGCGAGTCGTGTCCCGTGTGATCCGAGATTGTGTCTTCTAGTAGATTTGGTTATAGGGTTTGATCCCTATAGACGTGGCCTATGTCCGAGAGGGATTTGGTCCTGTCCAATCATCCATGATCACGACTTCTCTATTTTTTGGTGATTTAAGCCTACATTTCATGGAGAAATCTTCATGCAATTACATTCGAAATCAGATGTAATTTAGGAATCTAACAGGTGAACAACAATTATACATTGACTTCATGAACCATACAAAATTAAAGGTTCAAACTAGAAAACCTAACATGCATTAATCTATTAAAAAATTATCTAAAAGGGATTCACCTATGAACATACTTTTTATCGTTAAGCCATTTCGGTCTTCACATTCTAGAAGTTCTTGTCTTTGTTCTTTCGTAATTCACACTATCATTGATCTCCTTCGGTTTCTCATGTCGTGATACTATAATCAAAATGGGAAGAGATTAAGTTCTTAGAGAAAGAGGGAGAGAAATCTCCGTGATGGCTTGGAGGGGGCATAATGACCTAAGAAAATTCTTTCGCTGCCTATATGTGTGTGTGTGTGTGTGTGTGTGTGTGTGTTAGGGAGTTTAGGATTTCAATTAATTTTAAAACGGAGTCAAATCCTAATTCTTGAACTCAATAAGAGTAAAAAATTCATAGCCACAACATGGTTTGTATCTGAATCGAGCACCGATCACGTTGAGCCCGGAGATTATAGCAATACTACAAGTGTATCTCGGAGAAACGACGTGGGATTTCTCATGATATAATTCTGGTGTCATGGTGTGCACATTGCAAGGTTAGAATTCCATTAGGTTGTCTAATGCAAAGAGATTAAGGATCTATTTGGAAACTTTGTAAAAAAAAGTGACGTTTTAGAAAATTATAATAAAATATTTTTTTTCAAAAGTGTCTTACAATAGAGCTTTTTACGTAAAAATTTTTAAGTTGTTAAATCATATTTCTAAATACGTTGTAAGTACAAAAGGAATAAAAGAGAGAAAGGAAAAAGAAAAAAAATACGAAGATAGGAGTAGATAATTATTTTACGATATTTTTCACCTATTACATTGTATTTTCATGCGATAAAAATTGATGTCAAATATCTATTTGTAAAAAAAATTGTGAACAGACGTAATGATTAAATACTTCTAAATTTATGTTTCTTTAGTTTTCTATTGGGGTCGATAATATTCTCTGGATGTAACACCCCCAAATCTACACCCTGCCACCTGACAGAATACGAACTTGGTGACGCTACTAACTTACTTCTTTGACTTTTCTTTTGACCAATCTACTGGTCAACACTACATACATGTCATTGCGGAAGTCAATACTTGACCTACAATTAGAACATATGCCATGTGCAAGCCATCTCGTCACGAATATCATCATATTACCGCTGTGCAATCATCATCTTTTTATACCTATTTATCTGCAAGATCAAAATGCAGGGAAGATAATCCTCCCATGAGCTATGAAGCTCAATATATAAAAGATAATAATTCAATAGGACAAAGCATATATGATGATACAAGTAAAAGAGAATAGTCTCTATCATACTATCATCATTAACTTCTTTTTCAATCACTTTACTTTTCCTCTTTCTTTCAGTTATAATCAATAATTCATTTGGAAAAATACCATTCAATCTGTTCCATTTTTCATCTTTCTTCTTCCTTTTCCAATCAATCATTTTTTATCGATCACTTTCAATCAATCATTTTTAATTATTAGTACATGAAGATTCAAGGGATCCAGGGTCAATATAGCTAGCTAGGTCATGGGTCCACGAGACTCGTCAATAACAATAACAATTAAACTATGAGAGAGAATACCAATAATTCTCAGGAGATTAAAGCCTACTCTCTCTCTATTAATAATCGAGGACATCAATAACTCTTATAGGATTAAAGTCTGCCATCTTGCAATAACTCAGAACATCGATAACCCTTATAGGATTAAAGTATGTCCTCAATAAAGACTTGGGAGAACACCAATAACCCTTATAGAATTAAAGTATGTTCTCCAAGTTCGCTGGAGCCTTCCTCTTTATACATAATTTCAACCAGAAATATTTACATATTTTATCTTTCAATTACCTATAATGCTAAGTTCACGTGAGAATATATTGACCCTACCTCAATCAAGTTCAATCAATTAATCGAACATTACATCAATCATCCTGGGACACGACCCGCGTCGGGTGTGACACGACCCGTGTTGTCCCCAAGTTAAGCGTGTCCAAAAAAAACACCATCGTTTCAATCAAATATTTTAATCAAGAGACGCGGACCGTGTTAGGGTTAACAAGACCGTTTTATCTATTATTTCCTCAGGCTCAATATTCTATTCGATAAAAAGGTTCTGCACGCGTCGGAGAGGGACGCGACTGTTTTGAGGCATTATTAAGGTCCCGAGAACGCGGCCCGTGTCCGAAGGCACACGAATAGTTTCGTCCAGGGAAACGCGATCGTGGTCGGAATGACGCACGTCGAATATGACGCGATCGTCCTCCCAGAGGATGCGGATTGTGTTCAGATGAACGTGGTCTGTTTCTGACATTTGTGTATTACGACCCGACCCATCTTCGACGTGTCTCATGTCGGCATCCTGACGCGGATTGTATAATGGGGCACATGATCGGTGTCCGATTTTCAATTAAATCATTATTTCTTTTCAATTATTCTTTTACTCTATCATATGTATATGAAAAATTCTAAAGTTGATCCTCCTAGTTACATACCTCAATTTTCTATCCGTTGATCATGCTTCTTCTTTGTCGTGACGCGACCCATGTCCTACTCGAACACGACCCCTTTTCTTAGGTCTTCACGGTGCGCGGTCCGCTTTCTTTCTTCTTGCCGTGCAACAAGGCCCGCATCCCATGTGGACACGGTCTGTGTTATTTCTTTCCCCTCCATGTCCTTGCATCGCCGAGGTAGAGAGGGAGGGAGAGAGAGAGAGGAGGGAAAGAACTTCGTATGCCTTTGGTTTGAGAGGGAAGAATTATGAGGAGAGGAGGGGTTGAATCCTATTTATAAAGAAGAAAATTCATCCATAGATAGAGTTTAAATACAATAAAATTTTTCAAGAATAACTTTATATCTGATTATAATCTCATAAGATAAATCTTAAAAATAGTTAACATAGGATTAAAAATATTTAATTGATAAGAAAATATAATAATTGACTTCAATTTAAACTCTTTTTTCAATTTTAACCAACTATATCTTTTCTTATCTTATCATATATTTTCTTTATTTATTTTTATTTATTTTAAAAATATGAGATGTTACAATTGGATGTCAGTTTTCGTCTTATAATGCAATTATAGTTTTTGTATTGTAATGCAATTATTTTCGGTCATTTTTTATTGGGTTCACGAGGTATGAAAAACTAGGGGTGACGCCTCCGCACCCGTTTTTGAATTGATAGTATCAAATGGTCGTTGGATTGAGTATATAATTTGATAATTCAAAATACAAAGAATAATTAATAGTAAAATTAGTTAGTTTTTAATATTTTCAACATTTCTATTATTAATTAATTTCAGTTACTTTATAACATATTCTTATTAAAAAAATTAAAAATATGTAAAAAAGATCAATCCAAAAAACAAATCTCCTAATACGATGACCTCATCTAGTATGAAAAGTTTTGGGTTTGGCTTGGTTTTAAACCTTTTGTTTTCCTTCTACCACTTTATGTTATTATGTTTTGGTCAGTTAAATTTTATCTCCATCAATCCCAAGTGGTTTTGGTGATTTCCACTGCTTGGCTTGTATGCAGAAGGGGTAATTTTTTACAGTGCTGACTCGTGACATTTTATTTGAATATTCAAATCTTTATCTAATATATATAAATTCATATGGTGCGACCGATGGATCCATATTAGAAAAGAGCACTTAGTTATTTAGGTAACATGTCTATTATTTAGTTAGTCTTTTTTTTCTGTTACAAACAAGGGTCATGTGCAAGGTATAAGAATAGTAACATAAATTAAAAAGAAAGTGATATTTCAGGCTTCAAATTCAAGAGCTTCGTTGTATCACACTCTTATTTTATTTTTTTACTACTTATTCAGGACCTCCGATGTTCAGAGTTATTTAACTGACTAATTTGGAGTCGAGAATAAAAAGTAGAAAAAATATTTTTCTAACTAAATTGATGACTCCGAAGCTCGAACTTGAGGCTACTAACTTCTGATCCCTCAATTCGATATATATCCTTATTAACCAGGTGTGCAAATCAAACTTGATTACGGTTCATATTTCTATTGTTCCTAGTTAATTGGTCTTTCAATATATATATATATATATATATATATATAAATATATATATATATATATCTTATACTTGTATTTGCCATGTTTTAAGAAATATAACTTTAATTCTTCAAGACTCCATTTGGTAATATGCAGCTTGGTCCTGAATTAATTTTTTTAATTCAGGAGATAGTCCAAGAAGCTTAATCTAATGAGAATAGAGCTAATCTAAAGAAGAGATAATATTTTACTCTCAGTCTTTTTATTTTTCACATAATAAATGTTGTGGGACCTTTCAGAAAAGAAAAATATGATGTTTAATTAAAATATTGAGAATAAGCCCTTATCCTTGACCTTATTTCTGAATCAAATGGGGTCCAACTGATTAGCTATTGAGAATTTGATTTCACTGGATCAGATTCTAAATTTTAGGTTAACAAATGGTAAAATAAAGTATAGATTTTTTTATCGACCAAAGTATAAATTTTAAACTCACGTAAAATTCTTTTCTCCAATAAAGTTTTTTAATTATACATTTTTGGATTAAAAGTTAACTGTGATAATACCTAAAGGTCAAATCCAATTGGACATTCTTACCAATGAAAAACTACTACAAAAGGAAGTGGCTCTAATGCCACTCCAAAAGTACTTATTGCCACTTCTTTTTTTTCTTTTTTGAATTGACACTTTTATCACTAAAATGGTCAATATCATATCATATTCATAATATAATATGAGAAGTGGCAATAAGGCCTTTGGAGTGGCAATAGAGTTTTCCAAGAATATGAGTGACAATAGAGCTTTCCAAAAAAGAATTATCAAACTAAGGAAATTATCAAACCAATGAAGAAAAGCTAATAGTTAGTGCTGACACCACCGACACACACACAAAAAGACCACTTTTGGCTTAATATTAAATGCGTTAGTTTCGTTGAAATTAATAAATTTCACATAAAAAAAGACATCTGAGATTAATAAATTGGGTACTTGTTAATGTTGGAATCAAATAAATTTTAATTAATTCAGTTCCCTTCAGATAATGTATTAAACAAAAGAAGCCATCTCGTGTCTAACAAACCAAATAAAAATGACTTCATGCTAATATTAAAAAAATAGATTTAATGTACAAGTAGATAATATTCTATTACATGTCTTATCAATCATAAAATAATATTATATTTATAACAAATAAAAATAATTTTTAAAAGAGAATTTTATATTTATCATATATTTAATATTATAAAATAAATAATATCGCATTACCAACTTAAATAGCATTTTTATTATTTTCTTAACAAATAGCCAAAAAGACTTGGTTAAAGTTTTTTAAGTAAAAAAATAGAATGCTTGTTCTTGAGATATAACACAAAAAAAAGTTATAACAATATGACCAGCAAAACATATTAAAAACAAGGTAAAAAAAATATTAATGCTATTTGATTTGTTCTCAATCGACCGTTCGTTGGACCTACCACTCTCTTCCCACGTCTCCCCCTCAGCAGTAAACCAACACCTGCCATTCTTTTCTTTTATTCACACTTCACGCCCCAAAGAAACCTACCACCACCTCCTCCTCCTCCTCCTCCTCCTCCAACAAACACCTCGCGTGCATGCATATAATATGGACGCGGGCGGGGCAGGCGAACACTTATTAGGAGGAGATCGATCAATGGCGAAGCGCAGCGTCTGGGACATCACAGCGGAGGACGTGGCTGCGACGGGGCTCTCCCCGGAGGAGGCGGCGCGGTTCCAAGACGACCTCCGTCGGGCGACGGGATTCCCGGGAGCGGACGAGGCGGAGGTGTGGAGGAGGGTGGCTGAGAGCCGCGTGCTGCGGCCGGGCCACCCTCACGCGCTGCACCAGCTCGTGTACTACTCGGTGTACGCCACGTGGGACCGCGCCGCCCGTGGCCCTCCGCCCTACTGGTTCCCGTCGCCGTAAGTTCACCTTTCCCTTCCCTTCCCTGCGGCCGCCGGTAAACCGCGTCCGTGATTGGTGTTCTGTCTGGAACTATTTCTTCGTCCGTATGCTTCATCATTGCCCTTGCAGTTGAATTTTGACATGGTTTTAGCTTTATTAATTTATGATCAAGGTTATTATTATTAGTAGTAGTATTGTTATTACTAAAGTTGTTTTTTTTTAATATTTTAAATTTTAGTTTTGTCAACTTTGTTTTTATATATTAAAAATCATAGTTTTTATATTGGAAGTTATACCCTCGAATTTCAAACTCAATAAATATAGATTTGCTAATATTTTATAATAAAAAAAGTGGAGTTAAAGGAACCCGTAATGAATCGATCCTCAATAATAAAATGCGTAATTAGTGCACTATATATTCTTTTTTCATTAAAAATATGATTTTTTAATAATGTCAACTCATATCGTGTTTGATTTGACATTAATTATTTGTATAAATTACAAGTTTGGGTCCCTTTCGTGGGAGATTGGCTGGAATCACTAGTACACAAAATGAAGGGTTTCATATCAGAACGAGTAAACTGTTCAGGAAACAAAGAAAATGACGTGCACACATTTCGTAGCTTAACTTGTCGCGTATTTTGAAGTTTCTCCATTTGACTGATTTATGAACATGATAGACGTATTAGATTTTGGTTCATTAAGTTTATGGCGTGATGTTACAACTAAGCCACGCAATAAAATGATATTACTTACTTTAATTTTAAAATAACATTGAAAAAAATCACAATTTCTTAGCAAGTCGTTAAAAAGAGCAATTCTTGTGGTACCAATTCTTTGGCATGTCCCAAGGCACTCTTACGTCAATATGATAGCTATCTCAAGAGTTTGGTTATTGTCGTGTGTTTATTATTTATTTTTCCTTCTTTTGATGCTGGTTATCTTGTGTAGTGTCCTAATCTGATGTTGTTCAAACGTCGAAATCTCAGAAGTCTGAGTTATTTAGAATTGCTGTATCAGCACTTTTTCACTCTCACTACCAATTATTGCATGTTGGCACCTAGCCAACTTCTATCGGCATGTCATTGGAATAATATTATATAGCTTTGATATCATTATTTTTATTAAGTGTTATTTTGTAAATATATTATGGCTCCCCCCGAAATTTTTTGGTCCGTCCCTGGTTTAACTCCCCATGGCAAAGCCAACATGTTCATTCTTGACTTGAAGTTTGTATTTCTCTAGCACACACTTGTATATGTTATTTGTACAGTGTCAAGGATTTGCATATTAGTCCTTGTATTGAAGTTACATACTTTACAAATGAGTATAATGTGATCATCATGAAGAGCTGCCTTGTTATTAGGACGAGCTCGAAGTACACCAATCTTGGGCGACTCATGGAACTCCATGGAAGGGATCTCTTAGGGTCATCATATCATGATCCACTTTCAAGTTTTGATGATTTCCGCAAGTTCTCTGTTTACCATCAAGAGGTGACTAGCAGTATCCTTTGATGATAGTAACTTCATGTTTCCAAAACAATTTATAGAAAATATTGGTCCAATATATTGGTTATATCTCACAAGTTTAGTATTTCTTTCAATAATAAAATCTTCTTTTCTGCAAGTATTGGTATTCTGCCGAATTTGTAAATGCTGATGAAACATCTTATTTTTAGGACTACTGGTCAATTGTGTTGAAGGAGCTTTCTTTAGTGTTTCATGAGACCCCAAAAGCTATTCTGGACATGTCAGATAAATCAAAAAACGGCGGAACATGGTTTCCAGGTGCATCTTTGAATATTGCTGAATGTTGTGTCTTGCCAGTTGACCTACCAAAGAAGACAGATGAAAGTGTTGCTATTCTATGGAGAAATGAAGGTTCAGATGATTTACCAATTAACTATTTGTCACTCAAAGAGCTACGGGAACAAGTAATGTATGTTTTTTTCCACAGTACTTGACCTATTAACTTGATTAAATAGCTATAATATTTACAGTTGCAATGCGCAGAAAACTTTATAGATCATCACCAAAGAAAATAAAAGAGAACTCTGTTTAACTGTGGGCTTCTAGGGCACTGAATTTGCTTTTTGTCATTTCTTTCAGGTTAGTTGCCAATGCACTTGATGCGATGTTTGTAAGGGAAGATGCTATAGCGATTGACATGCCAATGACATGCACTGCTGTAATAATATACCTAGGGATCATCCTATCTGGACATGTTGTTGTGTCAATAGCTGATAGCTTTGCAGCAAAAGAAATTGGAACACGAATGAAGGTGTCTAAAGCAAAAGCAGTATTCACTCAGGTCAGCAAATTTATGAACTATAGAGTAATGAATAAACTGTAAAGAACTATCACCTAGGATTTTTTTTCTATTAACCATGGAATCTTGGACAGATTTTGTACTTGAAATGAAATCCCTTTTTCAAATGTCTTATCACTGAGCTTAAATTCCCTTGGTAAATATATTTTGATTAACAATACTGATTTTGTTCAAGGAAATATTTTTATCTGAAAACTAGCATGATACAAAACTATGCAAATTTTATGTATAAGTTTGTTAAAATTGGTTTATGTTAGAATGAGGTTTGGCTAAAATTCTCAAGCACATGTCCTGTTAACTCAAATAAGTAAGATTACATCTATGACCTTGTTGTATGAAGATATACTAGATAAAAGTGTATGGGGGAAATTGTTAAAGGTAACTACATAAATAAATTACAAGTTCAAATTGAAATCAAAAGGGTATAGTGGGCGAGAGACTTTTGATTGGCTTGTATCCGCTAGCTAATTGTTTCTCATCTTGCTTGTGACACACCTAATACTTACGGAGAGGCACTGCATTTGCTTGGAACTAATAGAGAATGTATGAGTTTAAACTAATTTCAAAACTGTGACATGACTGGTCTTCAAAAAAAAATGTGACATGACCCATTCATGCATAGCTTAAATTAGATATTAAAAATATCAAACTACAGTCAAATATTTTTTGTCCATGCACTAGGCGTGTCAGCCATCAACAAATTCACTTAACATATTTTAGCTAATATGCTTATGATATCTTAATAATCAGGTTGTTTATCTTGATATGAGCAAAATAAATTGAGTCAATTTTTGTTGCAATTTCAGGATTTCGTTTTAAGAGGAGGAAAGAAATTTCCACTTTACAGGTAACAAAAAGTGATTGAATGAAATAACACTTTGGATGTCTACTTTGAATGAAATTTCGTTTTTGTTATGATTGCATGAAACTCTCATGTTTGGCTCGATAAATTGGTTCCATGAGGTAGTAAGCTTCAAGTTTTTTGTGCACAAATATTAATGTTGTTCTTAATGCCTTTCTAGTCCTTCCGCACTAGCATGATTCCAAGTGTAATAGTTCTAGAATATTGATCGTTTCCTTATTTCTTTTAGATTATGAGTTTGGTTAATTGAGAAGTAGTTTGTTGCAAGATAACTACTTAGAAGATAATGTTTTTTTTTTCTTTTTGCTTATGTCTTTGTTGCTGTTTGCATTTCTTACTCTTACATGTGCATCAGGAGGCACAGCCATATGAATAAGGCTCGCTCACTTATTGCATATTGTTTTCTGTAGTCGAGTTATAGATGGAACTTCATCCAAAGCTATTGTTGTTCCTGCCATTGGGAATGATGTGCAAGTTCAACTCAGGAACCATGATCTGTCATGGAAAAATTTTCTATCACTTGCCATTTCCCTTCCAAGGTATGTCATTTACATTTTTGCTTCAGATATAGCTTAATTGGGTCTACTTTTCTGTTCTAAAATGCTCCTTTGTTCGCACTAAGATGTTAAAAAACTTGTGCTATATAAGATGACCAGTTTCCAATTTTGAGTTGAACCTTCAGTATGTGTGAATCAGCTTATTTTTATTTGATCTCTCAAAAAACAAAGAAGACGATGTTTTTTCACTTTGAGAGATTAAGAAACAAACAAAATCTCCCTTCCAGCCAATGGCTAATCGGTCTAATTCTGGTTGAATATTTGGCCCTGGTCCTTTTTTCCAAGCATGCAGTTCACAAAAGTCTGGTACAGATAAAACAAAAAAAAACCTTTTGTACACCAGCAGGCTAATGACAGTTTAAGTATGAATAAAATTGTCTTACACAACAAAATATGAGCAAAAATGAAAAAAAAAGTTGACATCATGTACATGTAGAACTACTTGGATCTAGAGATGGACTTTCGTGCGTGCTCGTGTCGTGCTCGTGCTGATCAACTCGTGTTTGACCGTGCTCGTGCTCGTGCTCGTGTCGTGCTGCTACAGTGTCGTGCCGTGTCGTGTCGTGCCAAAATCACTACTTCGTTGGTCCGGCCCGGCCCAACACGATTTCGGTCGTGCCGGCCGTGCCGGCCCGGGTCGTGCCGGACGGATCATCATTTTTTTATTTTTAAAATTAATATCTTAATCACCTTTAAATTTTAATCTATTAAGATATAAGAGCGAACTATAAATACATAAGTATATAAATTATCAAATTTATAATCTATATAAGAGTAAAATTATAAATTTATAAGTGTATGATATTATAGTTTATAATTTTGTTATTTATTACTTTTCATATAAAATATTGATAAGTTATAAAATATAACCTATAGTCATTATAGTTTTTTTTATATAACTTATTACTTATGTTTATAATGTTATAGCTTATAACTATATAGTTATT
>LTAE01003013.1:4357-23225 GCA_001647135.1 Pontederia paniculata | reverse complement strand
CCCGTACCGGGCCGGGCCGGCACGCCTTCTGGGCGTGCCGGCGCTCGTGTCGGGCCGGCTGGCCCGGCACGAGGTCCATCACTACTTGGATCTTGTCTGACAAAAGAAATTTTAATATGGGACAATGATTTATTTGCATGAGTGTAGCACATTGGATGATAGTCGTCTTATAAAAATTGCATGTGTATGCCATTACATACACATATATGTGTAAGATAATATAGATTAAATAGTGGTACAATAGCTTTACGCTTGTAGATTCATCACTAGATCAAGATCCAATTATGACTATTGTTCCATGTACTTTTATAATGGCATCGCCAGAGTTTATAGATTAAGATCTGTTCCAATGATGGGTTTACATATGCAATCTTTTTCTTTTATATATACATCCTGTCTAGATAATTAATTAATCGTCCTTTGCTTAATCTGGATTGTTGAAGATATAAGATGGTTTGTTCATGATTGACGGAATGTGTAGCCTTAATTCTTGCATTCTTTGTGTGCCAGTTTTCTTATATTTTGATATTTTTGTATTACTCCCCAGAATAACGTGGTAAAAGCTTCAACTGGGTTATCTGGTTATGGTAGTGTTGCACTCACCGGACAAGTTGCTTCATTCTTTCTACAAGCTTGGCCTTCATATTATTACAATATTTTGTTCAATGCCTTTGAAAGACCTTTTTGTTTGTTTATATAGCATGATAATCTAGATTTAGATATGGTGGATCATAGTTATGTGGTCATCGATTTAACATGATATTTGATAATAGCAATTCCTTTTTATATCTAAACTGAAGAAGGATGCAAAAAGCGTGCTATTTATTCTATGCCTAAGCTCATATGTTGACTCTGCCTTTCATTTGGAAACTTCCTATAAAAAAATGGTGTTAAATAAGTATTTACTATCACAATCTCCATCCACAGGCCATATCATTATTCTCCAGTGTACAGACCAGCAGACCATGTTACTAATATACTTTTTTCCTCAGGAACAACAGGTAAAGTGACATTATCATATCAAATCTTATTCCACATCATTCTCTTCTTTTCAGCGTTATTCATTCTCCAACTTAATGATTTCATATAGGAGAGCCAAAGGCCATTCCATGGACACAAATTTCTCCGCTAAGATGTGCTGCTGATTCATGGGCACATCTTGATGTCCAAGCAGGAGACGTTTGTTGTTGGCCCACGAATTTGGGATGGGTGATGGGACCGATTCTTTTATATACATGCTTTCTAAATGGTGCAAGTCTGGCCCTTTATCATGGATCTCCTCTTGGGCGTGGATTTGGAAAATTTATACAGGTAAAAATGTCTGCAAATTGTAGAAGATGAAGCATTTTTGTTAGAACATTGTAGTTAACATACTTTGTCAAAATGGATAAATCTGCAAAGTGTACTTATTAGGATGCATCTGTAACTATACTCGGAACAGTACCAAGCCTTGTGAAGACATGGAAAAGTAGCAAGTGCACGGAAGGACTTGATTGGACCAGGGTTAGGTACATTGAAATCATTGAATTACATGTTCATTGACTATAACTTCTATCTAAACTTAATAGAGCAATACTGCCATTATCCACACAGGGTACTTGCCACCACAGGAGAAGCATCCAACGTTGATGATGATTTGTGGCTCTCTTCGCAAACTTCTTTTAAACCTATCATTGAATGTTGTGGTGGGACTGAACTTGCATCCTCTTATATTCAAGGAAATCTGTTGCAGCCACAAGCTTTTGGAGCATTTAGCAGTCCAACAATGTCCACAGGGTTTGTCATTTTAGATGAAAATGGATCACCTTATGTAAGTAACAATCTTTAGTTTCAGATCAATTGGAAGTTTCATGTATAAAAAAGTAAAATTCTGTGTATTAACAGCCAGACGATCAACCTTGCGTCGGAGAGGTGGGATTGTTCCCTCTCCACATGGGAGCAACTGACATGTTGTTAAATGCAGACCATGACAAGGTTTACTTTGATGGAATGCCCATCTACAAAGGCATGGTACGTAATATTTTTCCTAATTCAGATATTAGCTGCACTTTTCTATTTTAACTCTTATTCTTTCACCCCTTGCTTTTCAATTAAATGCATTTACAGATAATATGCACAAAGCGTCCATTTGAAATTCTAATTTATTACAGCGACAGATAGCAATTCCTAGATTTTTTTTTAAAGTACTTCCTAGATTTTAAAAGCCACGGGAGACAGAAAATAGATCACAGTAAGCACAGAAGTTTCTCATGACAACTGGCTTATTAGAATTTGACTCCAGAGGCTTAGGAGGCATGGTGATATTGTTCAAAGAACAAGTGGTGGTTATTATTTTGTGCAAGGTAGAGCAGATGATACCATGAATCTTGGGGGAATAAAGGTAACTCTAATTTGTTTTGTCATAGTTCTTTTTCTGGACTATAACTCAGTAGGCTGGAACGTGATGTATGTCTGTATCTAATAGACAAGCTCAGTGGAAATTGAACGTGTATGCAATCATGCCGATGGAAGTGTGCTGGAGACAGCAGCAGTCAGCGTCAAGTCCAGCACCGGAGGCCCCGAACAGCTCGCTGTGTTGGCAGTTCTGAAAAGTGGATCAGCCAACCTTGGACTGGATCTTCTTAGGACGAAATTCCAGAAAGCAATCCAACATAACCTAAATCCTTTGTTCAAGGTACAAAAACATCATACATGAAAAAAAGAGAAAAAATGAGAACTCAACCATTTTTTACTTATCATTATTGAAGTTAATGTTAGAGGATGTCTTCCAGTTATCGCAACTTGAACTACTTTTTTTCATAATTTTTCAGGTGAGCTTTGTCAAAGTTATTCCTGAATTTCCTCGGACTGCTTCGAATAAATTGCTGAGAAGGGTGTTGAGAGATCAGTTACATCAAGAGCTATTATCTCATAGCAGACTATAAGAAGTAATATCTCTTGAGGCTCAACAACTCGCTAGAAGTATATCAGAACTAAATCAGTCAGTCAAGCACCTAGAACTCAGTTGAAGTGTCATAACTGCTCTCGTTATATTTATATCTCATTCAAGTATTTTGGCTCAGTTTAGCCTGTCAATGCCAGTCAGTTTTACTTCAATCTTTCTATCTGTTAAGCAAATTAGATAAGCAAGCAACGAAAGGAAACATTTGTTGGTGTTACAATGGATGCAAAGAAGTCGAACTTTCATTAAATCTTTTAGGATGTTATTTCAGGTCACACGAACACACTAATGGCAGTTTCTGGTCAGGGAATTGATGGTTTCTCTTCCCTGTATTCTTAACTAGTTGAAGTCAATTTGTGGACAAAGATATCTAATTTTGGTTTATCAATGATTTACTTTCGTGAATTCAGAGATCACATTGGTGAGAAACTTGTTCACTGGTTCATTTTTCTTTTCTGTTTTCTCGAAAAATGACAATGAAATCTCAAAAAGATTTTCTAGAAGGGTTAGGAGATAGGAAATGAAAAAAAAGATATTATCATTTTTCTTCAATTAAAAGAAGTCAATGGTATTGAAAATATAATTTATAGAGGTATATAGTCTAGACTTTTAAAACATAATTCTTTCTTTCCATGTTGGACCTGCAGGCATGTGATAATCGCTGCACATGCTACAGTAACATCAGACAGTAGTAATGTAAAATTTCGTTCTTTTTCTTTCTTAATTTGATAACAGAAAATGAAAATAATGACAAAAAAATACTCCTGTATTGTAAAAACATCAAGATAGTTTTTTTTAGAAAAATGAATATAAGAAATATTTTTTGAAACCAAGCAGTTGGTTGCTAACTAGAAGATCAAAGTTCGAATGCACACTGTTATGGAAAAAAAAGTTCGAATACACGCATTATTCAATTCAAGAATTATTTTCTTATGAGGCATTTCCCCTCATAGTTTTTTTTTGTTATTTTAAAATATATTGACCTTCATTTTCATAGCAAACAACTGACGAGGAATGCGTTCTATATTAGTTATTTTATTATGTCGGGGAAGATCTACACATAATTGAATATCTCGTAAGAAAACTTTAGCCAGCTTTATTTGGGGGATGAAGTGAGTCATCAGCTACTGAACTATAATGATGCATGTAATGATTGGCCAGTGCATATTTATAGGAAAGAACAGAAAGCTCAATCACGCAGTGTTGGATAAAATGCACTGCACTGAACATCTAAATCCACATTTGGGTGCCTCCTTTCGCTGGAGCAGTTCGGCTATGTCCGGAGAGGATCATCACCGCCGCCTCTAGGATTCATCAATCCGACGTCCAAGATGTCAAGTGAAATATACCTTTCCTTGTAAGATTTGAGAAAAAAGAATATGTTCATCGCGTAAAATAGAGGAACTGATATCCCTCTACAAATTATGTCCGTTTCGAGTCATCTCCATTAACATCTTCAGCTTGAGATGCCAGCTTTACAATGTCCTCGACAAGGATTTTTCCCTCTGGTGAAAACAAGAAGATTTCTCAGTTAGCAAGCATAGAAATTTTGGTAAACTGTCAAAAATTATATACTACCTTTATCTGTAGAAAGATTGCTGATGAGTTCTAGGACGCCTTCCTTTCCTATGGTGTCTTTCAAATATGTTGCTGCAGCAGCTACCTCTTCTGGCGTCACTTTGCCATCACGATCCCTGTGTACACAGACCACACCATCTTCCAACAATAAATACTAAAGAAGAACCCAGAACACCATGCAATTAACTATGAACTCCCTACAATTGCAACATCTCTCAGACTCAAGTCGCATATTGCGGAAAAACTAATGCCGTTAAACAAGTTTTGTGGATACTCTCGTCAAGGAATAAACATAAAGTTTAAGAAACCATGGAGACAGACACTGATGGAAGAAATAAACATTCAGGTAAATTGGACCACAAATAACGAAATTGCATTTTGAAATCTGTTAACGCATATCTATAAAAAATGCCAAATGTAAGTAAAGTCGACTATAAAGTTCTCATTTTTTTATGGCCATAAATGCCTAAATGGGAGCAATCACCTGTCAAGTACTTGCCAACAATTACCAATTTTCGCATCAACATCATCAATATCCTTTTCGAGTTGTTGCAACATGGCATCAACCTAAGTGAAAACAACAAAGGAAATTGATTATACAGAAAAGAAGTAAATTTAGAATCTGTTCCGCAGATATGATGAGGGGGAGCAAATTATATACCAATTATGTCATTTTGGTTCTCCAAAACTAGAAAAGCAACTTGAGATTTCAATGTCAATAATATAGTAAGCTCTAGATAAACAAAGATGATTGAAGATAGCAGAAAAGAGAGGTTGGCGCTAGAATTCGAGGTACATCTGACATATATATCTGTACAGAGAGCACCCAAGTCTAGAGGCTTTATTAATTGATTGACCGTGATTTTGGTCCCAAAATTGTTACCAGGGCAACATGCATCCTAAATTATTATAGATCATTATGTTTTTTGAGGCTGCCAAGTAAAAAAATAGATCAACATGGTTTGCAAACTTCTATTAAAGGAACATGGCAAACAAACTGTATAATTCTTTTGGGTAAACCAGCAGGATGTTATCCAATAAACAACAAAGATATAGCCCATCAGGAACAGCGACTATAGACAGATATCAACTTAAGTCCAGGTACAAAAATTCCACCAAAAGCGACTCAAGTATGCCAATGCCTAAATGAAATTCAATTTAACTTCCCCCATTATTCTTAATGACATTTTGGAACCTCTTTAACATTATGAAAATGTGTTAAAAGCAAGGACCACAACTGTTCTGGTACTGGAAATTGGACAAAGGAGTAAAGATTAAGAAAGAGGAGAGATTATTCTTACCCTATCAATAAGCGCCGATGACACCTTATCTGCAGCAGCAACTTCAGCAGGCTGATCATTCTTCTCCCTAGCAGCTCTATATGCCCTTTTGGCTTCTTCTTCACCATCAGTGCCCTCTTTCTCCAGCATGGTATTATAAAGTTCAATCTGGAGAAAATTTACATTCAAAGCCATGTTTTATTTGGGAATGTCAGATCAGAGATGCAGATAAGAATTCTGAAGTATGAAGTTAAATTCCACTTTTATAAATGCATTACCTCCTTATTAACAAGGCTCAGGAACTCTTGTCGTTCCGTGTTCACTGACTGTAGGAGAAGTTAGTGGCAACCTCAGTACAGATATCAACTACATAAATCACTATTTTTAACCAGAGGCATAACTTGAAAAAAGAAAAAAACATATAGTCAGTTCTTACTGAAGCTGAAGCTAGCACAGCAAGTGCGCGACTCAGCTTACAGAGTTCCTCATGTTTTTCAAGTGTTTTCGCTCTTGCTAACTCCAAAGATTCCCTTGTGGTAGGACCAGTCATCTCCTTCAATGCCACATCTTCCTCAACTTCCTTCTTTCTAGCATTCTCCTCTTTCTTTTGCATTTTCTCTTCTTCCTAAAATTATATTGCACAGGAATACTAAAAATCAATGGAATCCAATGTTAAAAAAAGATCATCATAGATTGATACTTTTAGGTGGTAAAAGCATCTTATCTATGTGTTTACTTAAGCTTGTTCTGCTGCCCAGGAGTGTGATATTGAATTAGTACATTGCAATCTTCGGTGATTACAAGAAATGGTAAAAACAATTGAAAGGGGAATTAAAAGCATCAATTACCCTTGTTCATTGCAACTTTATAAAAGGTTACATGCTTCTGGGTTAAAGAATCATTTTATACCTTGATAAGTTCTTCCTGCATCTCAAGGAACTCCAATTTTCTCCTCCTATCAGAAACAGGATCTTCAGATGGCAAAGCATCACCAACAGTGTCAACCACCTCGTCTGGTAAAGATGATAACGTCGCCACAACAGCTTCCTCAGGTTTCAACTTTCCGGATACAGTGAAGGATCTGTGAACTTACTGAAATTAGATAAGAGATAAAACGCAAGCACAAAGATAGATGAATTGGTTGCTACCTCGAAAGTATCAACAGAGAAGATGGCATGGCATGATTAAGGGATAAGTCCAGCCAATCTCGAAGCTGTGCGAGAATCATATAAAATAAATTAAAGAAGAACAGTAAGAGAATAAGAATTTAATGAAAACAACAAGCAGATCTAATGGACAATTGTTGAACGATGGCAAAAAAAATGGGATTACACTATTGTTTTACTACTTAACATAAACTATGAGCCAACAGTAATTGAGCATATGGTTGGAAAAAATATATTGACCATCGATATACATGACTCACTTTTAAAAAAATGGTCCGGACATCTTTCCATATGAATATAGAATTAACAAAGAAGAAAGAGAATTACAAGATTGAGAAGTACTATGCCTTAAGATTGAAGGATTAAAGGTTAATTGTTACATGAATAAACTTTTAAAACTTTCAATCTTAAAGCATAACATGAAATTTTCCATCGTGCTGTGAATTTTTTTTTCCCATCAGAATGTCCCAAAGAGAAAGAATCTAAAATTTGATCATTTTGATCGTTTAGACTTCATAAATGCTAGGAGTCCACAAGTAGTAAAGTTCTAGATGAAAATAACCTGTTGGCGCATCTCATCCGTTGAGAGAAGACCCAAATGACCTCGTTCCCGGCAAGCTTGCCTAAGTTCTTGTTCTGAAAGAGATTCAACCCCCTCTGCTTGAATCAATTTGTCATCTTCCTTAATCCTTAAATGGAAACAGTACCATCAAAACTAAAAATGAAAAAACCTATGCAGACAAGTTTGTAACAGATATTTTGACAAAAAAACCTGATTTATAAATCGAAAAAAAAAGGTTATAGCAAAAGAACAAATTTGGAATAGCGGTGATGAAACTGAATGCCTGAAATTATATTGTTTGTTCTGAGGTTCGAGATAGATAAACAGACAAATCGTTCACACTGGGTGATATGCACAATGAGGTGGCGAAGGGGAAGATGTGGTTATCATGGGCTTTTCCATTTTTTTCATACACTATTTTCTTATTGCAATTTGATAGGAGAAACGGGGAGCAAGTTAACTTGTATTCACCATTTTCTTCTTTGTTGCAAGAATCACAGAGGTAAAAAAAGTACATGGCATCCATGTACTGTCTTTGCTCAACTAATCACACAGAGGTAAAAAAGAGTACATAGTACATGAGACCATCAGAGTCGACACGTCACATATTTGGCATTCACGCACACCGCTCAAAGTCAGGATTTTTGTCTGGCTTCTGCGGCGCGGGAGGATTCTCACCAAGGTCTACAGAACTAGATGGGCGCCACAGACAGACACCACATGTGCTATGTGTGGATCGGAAGAGGAGGACCTACCCCACCTTTTCTTCGGCTGCCCTATAGCCGTCGAGACATGGCGTCGTTTGGGATTCACAGGCATTGACTGCTCTGGAGTAGACTCTTTTTGGGACTCGCTCAGATCACTTGGTACGCATGCTAGCGCATGGTGGCAGTGATCTTGGGCTACGGGCCTGGCCACGACGTGGGCAATATCGCTGCAGTGTAACCGCACTATTTTTGGGGGCGAGAGATGCTATATAGAGAATATTGTACATCATGCATCTTTTTTTATTAGCGAGTGGGATTTTGGCTAGTCATTTTCTTATTTTCTTAGACTTTTGACTTCGAGGATCCGTCTATACAGAACTCAACTCTCACACTTATAAAGCTATTTTTTGGTAATACATACGGACGACAACGATAATCTGTTGTTGTCCTTTCTTTGCTGAAAAAAAAAATATCTTTGCCCCTAATCACATCATATCAGCTCGATGGTAACCACACCAATTTGCAGCACCAAAGAATTACAAGTTTGAAGATTGAAAAATTGAATAGAGATTTGGTAATTGTCAGAAAAGAAGGGTTTAATGAAGGTGTTACCTTCTTAAGATATTAAATCTACTTAGGTAGGTAACACCATATTACCTCTCTTTTCAACCGTAAAATGTTAGATCTATGGTGGATGCAAAAATTTTTTAGGAGAGAGAAGATTTGACACCAACCATCAATCTAACATCCTACAGTTAAAAAGATAGGTAACATTTTGTTATTTAGGTAACACTTTCATTACTCCCTTGAAAGAACGGATAACATCTGTGAGTTCATATCTTATCTTAAAGATGATTAAAAAAGGATGCAAAAAATTTGAAATAGCTCCTTCATTTGTCATGAGGCAGATGACACTTACTGCTGCAATTTCCTTCGAAGCATAAACCTCAAGTAATTGTCTGTTCCAAATGGTGGGATTCCCATGTATTTGCACATATTAATTAATCTTGGCCTGAAGCAAGCATGTGTTGTGATGTTTAATCAACAAACAACAAATCAAGAAGACAAAGAGTCAAAGAACACCATATCTACCTGCTGATATTGTCCAGTGTTAACTCATCATTAAACAATTTTGCAAAATTCAAGATTTCATCATTAGAAACACGGGCACCAGTCCTGGCCTAATAAAAGAGCATGTTCAAATCTCATTTGATCATTCAAAACACAAAAAATTAAGTGTTATTATAATCATATTAATAACTTTGAACTAACAGCAATGTACCTTGCTTAAAAATTCATCTAGGTCCTCAGCAGTTTGTTTAGTTTCTCCACTACGCGTGGCTTGTACTTCCTTTGCCATTTCTTTAACTGTATCCTGTAAAAACTTAGCATACTCTATTCTTGCTTTTAGTTTCCTCTTCAGTGCTTCCTACAAGTCCAAAGGAAGAGAACTAAATAAATGAACAAAAGTTACAGATTGTTTTTAGGGTGAAACAGAGTTAGATTGCCATGTAACGCATCTTATGAAATGTAGTATAACAGAGGAGTTTTTTATAATAAATATATGTTCATTGAATAATTTCCGAAAGAATTTAATATAGCCACCAAGATTATCATAGGAAATATTGACCACAGAAAGGAATCAATTGACAGATATATCTATAAAGACACCTGCGATTAACACTTAGTACCTGTTCCTTCATCTTGTCTTGGAATGTGGATGGTAACATGTTTGGAAAGAGTTTCAAGAACACTGGGAGTAAGAACTCCATAAAGGGAACGATGATGAATACTGCGAATGGAACCAATCTAAAGATATCGGCTGTAGTACGTGTCAATTGTTGTCTTTCTCTTCTGGAGAGACTCTTTCCTGCAGCCAACTTCAACATCAACCTTGAGGAAATCCTCATATCAGCCCACAAAAGCTTCAGTCCTAGCCAGTAATGCTGCATGGTTGAGAACACTTCATCCTTCCAGTGGCGCAGCTTAACAGCCCAATCCGCTCTTACATCCACAAAAGGAAGTTCAGGGAAAAAAAGAGGAGACAAGATATATTCTCTTTCATATGACTGTTCAAAAAAAAAAAAAACTCAAATCACCTGCTCATGGAAGCCACAGCTCTCAAAGCTGCACCAATTCCAAGAACCTTTGCCCATAACCTCTGTAAGATAGACTGAGTGCTCTTTTGATATTCCAGCATCTGTTTAGCTTTTGCCTTGGCCTTTGCTGTGCTCAGACCTTCCACAGCTTGATCACATTCCTCCGGTGATGCCTCCTTTATCTGCTTCTCGTTCAGATCATCATTTGGCTCATCCTCAGGTCTCATTTCAGGTTGTCTAGCTGTTGCTGTCGATAACATACGTACAGGTTGCACCAAGCCTCTGATTGCCAAGGGCAGGAACATATCCTGTTTAACAGAAACATATCCAGACACCCATATCCCAGGACCACCAGCTGGATGCCGAATGATCCCTTGGTCAGCATACCACCGTGACAAGAAGTCTTTTTTCACTATCACCGCCTCATCATTCACCATCCCACACTCAGACCCTCCAAACGTACTCTTATCAGACACCTGATGATGTGGGATGCTCGTGCCTGCACCGACATAAGCAGACCTTCCATGTCTGAAACTTGAAAGGCTAGAAGGTGACCGAGCTGGGGCGTTCAGATACTCAAGGAGCTTCTTCTTTCCCCTTAGCATGATGGCTCGAGAAGCCATTCCACTCTTATTCCTAATTCTCCTTCCCAGAAGGGAAGCTTATGTGAATAGCATCAACCTGAATCAACCACCCTCTATTATTACTAACAACCAACAGATAATTCAAACAGCTCAAAAAAAAAAAAGTAAATTTGACTGCAGTGATCGCCTTCTTCCCAGAGTTAAGTTCAACACCGTGGCCCTTGCCGACGGTGTGTTTGAATCAATGCTTTTATGAGCAACAGCGCGAGATGGGTGCTCATATAGAACAAGAACAGTGAGACATCAAAAAATCATCATGTTTATGGTCAAACTGACTCATTAAAATTAAAAACCACCCAAGAACAGTTCCCCGGCGATGTCAGGGTGATCCGGCGTTTATTCCGGTCAAACTTGGCCAGTGGAATAGACAGAAAGACAAGTAACACGCGGAGCTTACCGGTGGATATGATAAATAGGTCCAGTGGGATCGCTGGTGATATCACCGGCCGGCGAGAGAGGAAGACGGCGGCGGCCACCAACAGAGAGAGAGAGAGAGAGAGAGAGAGAGAGAGAGGCGGCAAGTGACACAGGAGTCGGTCTAATATAGGAGGTTGGGGTTTATCAGGGGACCAGCGGTTCGGTTTTCTGCGCGGTCGAAGCAAAGCGGTTCGATATGGGCTCGTTTGTTAGTATCAGTTGTCCATTGTGGTCTTTTTTTTGGCAAAAATAAAAAAAAAATGCCAAATAAATAAAAAAATAAAAAAGTGATAACCAGTTAATTCTTTTTCTAAGTGGTATGAAAATTTCTTAATAAAGATGTGTAGTGCATTCCTTGTAGGAATTCACTAGACCTGACATCGCCATTGTAATGCAGGATATGAAGCTATAGTAAAGAATAGACCTTAGTCATCCTCAAGTTTTTGAACCTTTAAATAGAAGTAAACTTTTCACGATGTATGCAATATCCTAAATAATTATACCTTAAGTAATTTATATAATTAAGAATTTAAATTGAATTAATTACTCTAGTTAAAAATCAAGTTTAAATTAATTATGGTATCTTATGTGTATTTGAGTTATTTCCTTAATTAAGGATTAAATTGGCTAAAGTATTATTTAAGTACCCAAAGTATAAGGATATAATTATATTACCTATATGTCTTTGCAATTAATTAAGTTTAAGATAATTATGTCCTTCAAAATATTTCTGAATTATTAATTTTGTTATAGTCTAAGTTGACTCAAGTTAATTTACTTAATATTTTTAAACTAATTTCAATTAAGTGCATAATTGATAATTTTGTCTCTAATCTCAAGTTTAACTAAGTTAATTTATATAATTAATCTTAAAATAATTCATTAATTACCAGCTTAATATCTCTTATGTTCTTCTCCTAACCGACGCATGTGTGACCATATAAGCTTTATGCATTTGGTCATTTTCTTAGTCAAAGTGTAACCAATCATAGAATTTGATCTTGTGTTCTTATCCTTTAAACTCAACCGACATGGCTATATATATTCCTAAGGATTTTTTTTAGTCATTGTTGGCCTCTTTCTTTGTTTCCAACCGTGAGAGAAGTTGTGGAGAGGTGAAGGTCAACAAGTAAAAGGGGAAAGAATAAGTGAAGAACATTACTAAGGCATGTATGGATGAATCCATTTAATTTTATTTTTTTAATGATTTAAACTTATAAAGTTTGAAGTAAAATAATTAAGTTATTTGAATTTATAGAAAAATAAATTAAATGATATATGTTTATGAAATTAATGTGTAGAACATTATTTTTGATATAATTTAAGCAGCTGAATGTTCACTATATGAGTAATAAATTTTATAATGATTAATAAATTATAAAAGTTGATCATTTCGAAGTCTAGTTTCACCTAAAGAAAGTTTTTTTTCAAAATAAAATGTATTTAAAGAGTTATGCATTAATTAGCGACTATAGGTCTAGTCGATTGGGATGAACAAACAGTCCTAATTGAAAATGAGATCATAAATTGTATACATGAAGATAAAATGTGAAACTTATAGAACTAAAATTTTATAGAACTAGGGTTCCAATCCAAGTGGAATATCCCTAAAATAATTTTTCTAGAGTGAGTTATGGGGATAATAAGTGATACCTATCAGTTTTTAGAATTACAGCTTGAACACTAGATTACCTTTAGCGTAAGCACGGAAATTTCTGTAAATATCTCATAAGGTAGAAAATTTTAAAATTAATATATGTTAGATTTTTATGAGTCTACTTTCAAACGAAATTTATTTCATTTGACTTTTGTAGTGAAAATTAAAGATGAAACTTTCATTGTGTATTAGTCCGCTAGAAAGTGTAGTTGATTAAGTTGGTCAACTAGTTATCTGAATTAATATTAATTATTTGCTTCATGATAAATTATGATAATTTAGATTACTTTACATATGAATACTTAATTTTTAAATGATCATTTTGAGATTATGAATTATTATGAGTTGATAAAAATGAGCTATGTATCATAATTTTGATTTCCATTTGTATTGGTCAAATGTTTCAAGAAATGAATATCATGAAAGGTTACATATGTGATTAGTTGTGAATATTAAAGTTTGATGCACATTTTTTATCAATTGTGCTTTATGTGTTTTCAATATGGACTTTGAATTAAGTGTGTATCATGTGACATTATGTACTTCAATGAAACTAATAAGTGAAAGATTATATGGCATAATAACAATATGATTGAAACTAAGTGCCACACGGAATAACCTATGAGCCACCTCTAGAATTCATCTACCGGGATTCCAAAGTAATGAAATCATTATATGGCTCAAATGAGCAAGTCCTACGGGCCAGTGGTCCAAAGAGATACTTATGGTGCACCAATATGTGATATGATACCGCAGTATCAGTGGTGAATATGATAAAAAAATAATAAATGAAAAGAAAAAATATGAATGTGAGATATAATTTTTATATGTTTGATTATGAAGTTTTATGTATCTTCCTAAAAAGAAAATTGTGAATTATGAATTTATATGTGTATAGATTGATTATGTTTAAGACTTTGTCTTATATTTTTTTACGGATAATATGTTACGTGCAATTGACATTTGAGAATTTCAAATTTCATTATATGCATTTAATTTTGTTTATTGGCCTTGCATAGGAGTCTTTGCTCACAGGAGAAATACCCTATTTTTCCCATGTACTCGGATCCTGCAGGCTAAGAGATGATGAGTGGTGGTTGATGCTCACGACGCTATTTTGCACATGGAATGAATCCTACATAAATAGAAGACTTTTGTATTTTACAATACTTTTAGATATGTTGCTTTTAGATATGTATGTCATGTATATGTATATGTTTATGTTATGGTTATTGTATCGTGAAAGAAAATAAAATGTGACTATGATATATTTTGGTTATTGTGTTTGTTTTATATCTATGATACATGTGAAACTTGAGTCGCTAAAAATATATTTATGTATGAGTTTGTGATTACTCATGTGTCAACTGATGTATGAGTTTGTGATTACTCATGTGTCAACTGTGATGATCCGGGCTTTCGAGATTTGTTATAAATAGCTTCCGCTCACTCGAGTATTCGGGTCATTACAGTTAGTGCATTGCCCACACCTACAAAAGCATTCTCTTCAAAACAAAACACACTCCTAAATTAAAATATTTTCGAATGTGATCTTTGGCAAGTTGCACCAAAAATCTTCCTTTGCGCAAAATTTGAATAAACTTGCCTAAAGGTATGTTTGGATAGAGGAGAGCAAACGAAGGGAGAGGAGGGGAAGGTAATAAGAGGGAAAGAAATGGAGGGTAAAACATTCAATCCCAAATTGAGGATGATAATTTTTAGTTAGTTAGGAGGAGAAAGAAGATTAATTTTTAATTTCTTCATAAGAAAAAAATTCTATCCAAACAAGGTAACTTTTATCCTCCCCTCCATTACCCTACTTTTCCCTCAATCCAAACACACCCTAAACACCATTTTTGTCTAAACATCATTTATTTGTGAGCACTCCGAGAGTGACCTTGTGGCAAGTGAAATTAGAGTTGCTTTCCTACATTGGGCAACTAGATACCACTTCAATCTTGTCATCATCTATCATGTAATTGCTTTACAATGTGTTTGTTATCAACCAAAGCCTTGAAGTCCCGGTCAAATGACTTTCGGCCTTGTAGATATCCAATGACAATCCAAGCATGGGAAACACCTGGAGTGAGATTAACTTGGAACTCATGAGATTGTGTTGAAGACTATGCTGAACAATTGGGACCATCCAAGATGAGATCATGATGCTCTATGTGTGATGGAGTTGATGGAAGTAATGATGGACTCGCTGGTGTCTTTTGCAAATCAACTTTAGATCATGTGGGACATCATCCATGATGAGCTAAGGCGTTGTATGTAGGAATCGTCAAAGTAAAGCATGTCCTCTAGAGTATAAAATCAAAGTTCCAAAATTGAAGTACTGCAAATTGAGATGTCAACCAAGGTTATCAACAACTTCATATGGACCATTCAAAGCTGCATTGAGGTGATGTTACATCGAAAGTTGGGATGGTGAAGATCATATTTCTACCTTTACAATTCGGCCAATTTATGGTGGTGTTGACTAGCACAATGTTGCAAAGTTGTGGATCCCATAAAGACATAAGATGAGTTTAGTTGAAAAATCAAAAGTTTACTTCTATTCCGCAAAATATGAATGAAGATAACCTTGTTTAATGTCCATTAGAAATGCATATTGAAGGAAACTATGTTAAGGAGTCTATTGGAATATTTTGAATATCTGATAAGATTATATTATAGCTTCCAATATTCTAGTCTACAGTTTGTTGTTTGGTTGGAAAAGATCATGGTGAAAGATCAGAAGTTGGTTGTTGCATACGATGAACAACAATCAGTTTTTATCTTGTTACACAACAAGCTTATGTAAATAAGTTATATGATACCAATATGTTGGAATGTGACACTGTATATATATATATATATATTATATATATATATATTTGTTCAACAATGAATAAAATATGACACTTGGATCCTTTCCTTCAATTCTACTTGTTTCAGATTTTTCTCATGTTATCAGAGCAAGCCTAGAATAACAGAGTTTTAACACCATTAGATGATCGTTTGTTAGCGTAAAGTGACGGCTCCCTCAACATCTTTTGATCATTCTTTCTAGAAGTTAAGACCTTTGTTTCTAAGTTAAAGATCATGTTCAATGGTGGGTAAATCTGTAGAAGAATCCACTTCTTCCAACAAAGTTTCTTCCACCAAAGTTTCTTTAGCTTATCTATTTAATTCCTCGAATAATTTTGGGAATCTTTTGATAGCTTGTCAACTCAATGGGACAAACTATCTGACTTGGTCGTGAGCAATGCATAATGCATTAAAAGCCAAGAATAAGTTGGGTTTAATTGACGGAACGATATCTTGACTAGATGAGGGAGATGCAATTGTCGAACAATGGGATGTCTGCAACTCCATGTTAATTGCATGGATATTTAATACGCTTGATAAGGATCTCCAAACAAGTGTAGCTTATGAAGACAATGTGAAAGTCTTATAGGATGATCTCAAAGAGAGATTCTCCTAGGCAGAACAGTCGCAGAATACTACACCAAGCTCAAGGGGCTATGGATGAGTTGGAGAATTTCAACAATGTGCCTTTTTGTACTTGTGACAATTGTACCTGCAATATGGCTACCAAAATGATAGCGCAGAGAGAAAAAGAGAAAGCCCATCAATTTTTTATGGGGCTTAATCCAAAGTTGTATGGCACGATGCGTTCCAACATACTTAGCATCGGCCCTATGCCTACACTTGGAAAAATTTATTCCTTGATCTCACATGAGGAACTGCAAAAGAGAACCTCCTATGCGCGTGATGATGACAACGTGCAAGTTGCGGCATTCATAGAAAGAGGATGTAATGCACCAAAGATGATCAATAATAAAAGGTATAACTACGACTACTGTGGCAAAGATGTCCATACAAGATCTAGTTGTTGGCAGTTACATGGTCTTCCCTACAACCAAGATTTAGAAAGAAAGAACAAAAAGAAAGATCAATGCAATCACATTTCAATCAATAAGCCAGGAGTCAATCCTTTGGCGAATTATGCGCAAGTAGCAAGCACTAGTTCTATTACCAATACCAGTTCAAGCGAGGTGTTATCAAATCTATCAGAAGCACTAGTTCAAAAATTATTGAGCTTGATCAATGTGGATGAATGTTCTGAACAACAAATCTCTGGTAACAATTTAATTCTTGTTAATACACTCGTAGATTGGATTATTGATTCAGGCGCCTTCATGCATATGACTAGTCAAAAAGAAGTACTTATTAATCCTACATCACTGCACAAATCCTAGTGATATTGTAAGTGCAACTGAAACAGGAAAAGTTTATATTGTAGGAAGAATTTGGTTGTCGGATGTGTTATACTTACCTCGCTTTGGTTGCAATTTGATTTATGTTGCAAAGTTCAATTCAGACATGGATTGCATCATAACATTTCACTCTATTTTTTGTTTCATTCAGGACCGTGCCACGAGGATGCTGATTGGATTAGGTGAACTATGCAAGATGTGTATTGTTTTGTGTCTTGTGATTAATTATCTTCTTGTGAATAAAACGACAGTTTCGTCTACTATATCGCATCAAAGAATGGGGCACCCATCCTGTTCCTTAAAGTTGAAGGATTCTATTTTGATTATTGAGAAGATGCCTATTTTATGTAATGTTTGTTGTCGTTCCAAATAGAGTAAAAATAAGTTTCCTACTAGTATGAATAATGCTGCAAATCTTTTTTATTTAATTCATTGTGACGTTTGGGGTCCTTACAAGAAACCATCATCCTGCGGTGCACATTATTTTTAAACTATAGTTGATGATCACAGTCGTGCTACATGGGTATTTCTGATGCATACAAAATCTGAATTCAAAAAATGGATCACTTACTTTTGCAATAGGGTTAAAAATCAGTTTAACCAAGTAGTCAAAATTATGCGGAGCGACAATGCCTTAAAGTTCATGTCATCTACTTTAGAAATTTATTTACATTCTAAGGGCATTCATCACCAAACGTCTTGCGCATATACGCCACAACAAAATGACAGAGTTGAACATAAACATTGACACATTCTCGATGTTGCATGTGCACTCATGTTTCAAAAGCTCTCTACCAATAAAATTTTGGAGGGAATGCATTCTGACACTAGCATATTTAATTAACATCGCCCCAACCAAACTTTTAGCTGGTAAAACACCATATGAATTTTTGTTTGGCAAACTACTTAGATATCAACATCTTAAAGTATTTGGTTCCTTATGTTATGCTCATTGTATCATTAATGGAAAGTTTGGAGAAAGGGCTAGAAAATGTGTGTTTATTGGATACCCATTTAATAAAAAAGGATAGAAAGTATATGACTTGGAAGATGGTAGCATATTTACTTCAAAAGATGTTTGTTTTTTTAAGATAAGTTTCCTTTTGCTGAAATAAAACATGATCAAGCTCAGAAGTCACACTAGTGATTTATGTTTCTAGACAAATGCAGCCCTTCTACCTCTATTATATCTCTTGATACTCATACACTTAGTGAGCATACATCATATGTTGAATCTAGGATCCCGAGAGTGTTTTGAATGATCACAAATTTGTAAGTGAACTCAGTCTGTACTGATGAACTTGTTTGAGCTGATTTCTGTAACAAGATATACTCAAGTTCAGTACAGTGGTCGACCTGAGCTAAAGGAATGGACGACCACTGCACACGTAATATATATCAGAAGAACCATATGTGTGCAGTGGGCGTCCTAAGGATATGAAGCGGTCGACCAGCATCAGAGCAAGAGAGTATATGATGAGAAGTAGGGCATAGACGATCGACCAAAGAAGAAGAGAGGCCGACCGATAATGGGGGACTGTATATGGAGGAG
>LTAE01003012.1:25789-39870 GCA_001647135.1 Pontederia paniculata | reverse complement strand
AAAAAATAGTAAAAATTTTCTTATAAGATCATGAACATATAAGATCTATCTTTTATTAAGTAATTTTATGTGTTTATATATTATTTTTAATGCTATTTTTATTTATTCTTTTCTTAAAAAGTTTATTAGTGTGTCATTCACTATGACATCAATAAATAATTGATGAAAATAGATGATGTGGCTGCCACATCACTAAAAAATAATTATAATATATAAAAGGGAACAATTGTGAAAAGATTATATAGTTGAGGGTCTAATTAGTTACAAAATAAAGTTGAGGGATCAACTTGTGATCCTAGGTAAAGTTGGGGTACCAATTTTGAAAATTACTCCATTTTATCAGAGTTTGTTACGTATATACTAGATACTATTTATATTATTACATTATCTTTTGGTTTGACTACTGTCCATCAGTTCAAACTGTCGAACCTGAATCAGAAGCTTTTCAGTTTGACATCTAGTCTGGTTCTGACAATATTGATTCTTAAGCAACTCTGAATATTGGGCAACCATTCTAGGATAAGTAGATTTTTTATTATGACTATTTTGTTTACTCCCTTGTCTAGAAATATTACTGCAATTTGTTTTGCTAGGCTTCCAAGTTTTTTGCTATTGACCTTACTTAGCATCTCTTTCTTGTTTCTAGTTATTACTGTGATCTATTTTGCTATGCTCCAAGTTTTTTTGCTATTGACCTTAGTTGGCATCCTTTTCTTGTTTCTAAGGTGTCAAGTTTTATTTTACTTAGACCAACTTTATGCAGTTTTTCTCATTCAGATTTTCAAGAGAACAAGTTTTGCGCATTGACGAGAACAAGCAATGGTCAAGGGCATTGGATGGCTCTAATTATTTACCTGGAATGGTGAGTTCTTTTTCATACGGTCACACAAATACTAATTCTTCTTTCAATTAATCAAGTACCTTTTCCCTTCATGAACTTTTTATATTTTCTTCTATACACTTTCTCTTAAATACATGCTATTCTCCTGTATATTTCTATTTACGGTTTGTGTTATCTTTTTTTGAGCCACATCACTTTTTTTGCTATAAACCTGTCTCACTTTTGATGCATCAAGCATCATACCATCTTATGCTCACCTGATGCTCTGTTAGGTGAACCATGTTTAGTCTTGTAGGCTGCGTGCTAGCACTATATACTGTAATGAAGGACTATATTCTGAATGAAAAATTACAGATTCAGTTATTTAATCCTGTTACAATAATGCGCTGCTGAGAAATCTTTCTGTGAATGGTGTCTTTATTGTACATACCAAATTACAAGTGCTAATCGTATCTCCTATATTGTCAGGTGGGTCTTAACAATATCAAGGAAACTGATTTTGTCAATGTTACAATTCAGTCCTTAATGAGAGTGACCCCTCTGAGGAACTTTTTTCTTATTCCTGAAAATTACCAACACAGCAAATCTCCACTTGTTCAACGTTTTGGAGAGCTTACACGAAAAATTTGGCATGCACGAAATTTTAAGGGGCAGGTTAGCTTCTTGATGATTTGTCCATTTCACCATATTAATTACATTCTTGAAGCATTATTTATGAATTATGCATAACTATATTTCAGGTCAGCCCACATGAGTTTCTGCAGGCTGTCATGAAAGCTAGTGATAAGCGGTTCCAAATAGGTGTTCAGTCAGATCCAGTTGAATTTATGTCCTGGCTGTTGAACACGCTTCACACAAACCTTAGGCACTCCAAGAAGAAGGACAAGAGCATTATATACGACTGCTTTCAGGTTCGAACTTTTGTCCTGATCTTGCTCTCTTCCTTTCATTTGTTTCACCTAGTTGTTGCTCCATTGTCTTTGCACTGCAGGGTGAATTAGAGGTTGTCAAAGAAATGGAGAGAAGAGGTAACGATGATGACCAGAACATGGCAACTGCTGGAGAGCTTGCAAATGCAAATGACAATGTTGTAAAGGAAACATCCAAAATACCATTCTTAATGCTTGGTTTGGATTTGCCGCCACCACCTCTTTTTCAGGATGCAATGGAAAAAAACATCATACCCCAGGTTTCAATAAAACTCAACTTATTATAAAGCTTTGTTATGGTGATTTATTTATGTAGTTACTTTCAATTGGACCTAGTTTTCTTCGTCTAATATATGCGACTTCCCGTCAGCTACCTTCTCATGCATTGTCATGCAGTTTTTATTTGGACTTGGCTACTATTCTCATAGCAAAGGTAGAGTAATATAACTGCATTAAACTGCATCAGTTGTATGTGCTATAAATTTAGCAACCTGCTCACAGTAGCCAACCACCTCGCTGCCTTACCTTGCTTTCTAGCTGATGGGAGGATGTATCTCAAAGCTGTGATTCGATCTTCGTTTATTCTATTGTCATTATGTTCCAGAGAACCTAGCTGCAAGAGAAAGTTTTGACCTTGACAATTTGGATTGGATATACTTGTTTATGCAGAATATGTTGATCTTTCTCCAGGAGAGTATTCTCTGTGGAGAGCTACTCAAAAGCTCACTGCTGATTTGTTTCCCTTCCTGTCTCCTGTCTCATCTGTTCTTTTTGTTATTCGCTGTAATTTGAACCTTCTACTGACAAATCAACTTCTTGAATAGTCACATCGTGTGTTTTTCTCTTTCTTGAGGTCTCATCCATGTGTGGTTTTTCTCTTTCTTGAGGTCTCATCCATGTGTGGTTTTCCATAGCTTGTTATCTTTTTAAGGAGTGACTGAGTTCCTTGAGACTCATATTTATTATTAGTGATAATACGTAGTATAAGTGTCTCATGTAAAGGTATCAATGATGTAATGCCTTGTAGAATGAATTTGGTATTAAATTCCATTGTAACAAATATATTCTATCTCCAATTTTTCATCCTTCAGTTCTCCATGCCAAAAACCGTTTCCCATTTGGACTGTGAAGACCTGTTTTCACAGGATGTTCTTAACTTCCATAATCAGTTGAACTTTTATGTTCTCTCTGTTAGTGAGAAATTTATGTGAATCATTCGATGGATATATGAGATCATGTGGATACATACATTTTATGTTGTTATTTCCCACTCAAAAGCTGCACCTTTTGCAGAGTTTTTGGCTTTCAATCTGCACTGCCGACAATTTTTTTGATGCACAATGAGTTATTTATCCCTGGCCTCTGTGCCAAATTTTCAATTATGAGAGAAGTCTTGTGAAGTATCTCTATCTGGCTGTTTTCCAGGTTCCACTATTTAACATATTAAAGAAGTTTGATGGAGAGACTGTAACTGAGGTTGTTCGCCCTTGTATTGCAAGGATGAGGTACCGTGTCATTAGGCTGCCGAAGTACCTGATTCTCCATATGCGGCGGTTTACGAAGAATAATTTCTTCATTGAGAAGAATCCTACTCTTGGTATGCATGTCTTTCTTTTCGAGTTCTTTCTCTCTTGTGCTGTTTCATGACTTCATTTCATTTTTTAGTCAACTTCCCTGTGAAGAACCTTGAGTTGAAGGATTACATTCCATTATCTGCACCAAGGGAGAACGCCAAGCTGCGGTCAAAGTATGACATTATCGCGAATATTGTTCATGATGGCAAGCCAGGTGAAGGATGCTATAGAGTGTTTGTGCAGCGTAAATCTGAAGAACTCTGGTAAGTTGCTGATTTAAAATTTATCTTGGTGTTCTCTTCCTTATATCACGAATTTGAGTATTTTCTTTTTTCTTCAGGTATGAGATGCAGGATCTTCACGTGAGTGAGACTCTTCCTCAAATAGTTGCTCTATCTGAGGCCTACATGCAGATATACGAGCAGCAAGGGTGATCTGCCGAATGTTTCTTTTCGGCATTTTGAAAAGAAAACCTATTAATGTAACTTTCTCGCATACATTTTTGAAGTGATTCACTCAACTGCCATGTGGTTTTAGTGAGCCCGGTCGGTAGGTTTTCTGCCGACATTAATGAATCATATGTTTAAAAAACTTAGATGGTTATCGTGCAAGGAATTGCTATCGGAACAGTCAATTTTTCACTTCTTTTTTGGTAAATGATCTTTCGTTGAAACTTTTATCCATAAGTTAAAATGTTCATCGTGTTTAATCTTGTGGAATGAACATGTTTTGAGCTTGCTTGACGGGTCCTATTGCTTGTTATTGTTTAACTCGCAGTGACTAGATACAAGTAGTATGTATAGTTCATTGATTCTTTATTTGAATGTTATCGTGTCCATTCTCTGTAAAGTTCATATCAGCTGATGAATTATGTTTTCATTTGTTCATTTCTGTGCAATGTTGAATTCTCAAGCTAGCACGTGTTGTAAAGCTTAAATTTTTCGAAAGTTGGTTTATCAAATTATTAATGCGTTCTAGTAGTCATGTATTCATAGATATTTGGTTCAAGAGAAAAGAATAACTTAAGCGGTGCTTCATTAGGAGAGGGTGATAAACCTTTTTAAATTTCATTTTAGGTGTATGATCATATTTTTAGAAATTTCAAAGGAAAATTTACCAAATCGAGGCTTCAATTTTATTAATTGAGTTCCATTATACTTTATTGTCCTCCTCGTCATAGAATAATGTTGGAATCAATTTTTTTACAAATAAATTTCATTTGAAAATTAATTAAACATGAAACGTTTATTATCTTGTGACTACAGAAATTGATTGCAAAAGTATAATAATGTCTATAATACCTTATTTACGTTTTGTCATTTTGCACTAGTCAATTTTGTTTATCGGTTACCTACAAACTAAAGTGCTAATGATGTTTAAGTAACGACTAACATGTTTTCATTATCTATTTAATTTGGAATGAACCAAATTAGTCAAGTTAATAGACTCAATACTCTGAAAAATTCCATCACAATAAAAGATGCTAATAATATCAAAGATCGAACTTTCTGGCCTTGGTAAAAGTGTTTATCTAATCGATTTAACTATAATTGAAAAGTTTAGTGAACATATTTCTTATTTAAATAAGATACGTCATGTGTTTTATTTTATGTATCGTTGAATTTATTATGTATGATTAAAAAATTAAAAAATATTTATGACATATGTTTTATTTATTTTCTTCAATTATAGATTTCAGATCCTACTAAGGTACAACTCCATTAAATATAAAATTACTTAATTGAATTGGAGGACAATCATAGTATTTTTTCGGTTGTCAGCGTCGCGAAAACGTCCGGATATTTTACTTTCAAATTAAGTTCCGAATTAACAAATGCTGCAAATTAATTTGGATGATTAGAAAATTCATGTCAAACGAAAACTGGATGATCACAAGATTCAATTTAGTATTTGAGAAGTTGAAATTTAATTCAAACTGCCTGATATTCATTCAATGATTTTATCTTTTCGTTTTCTAAATTATGTTTTCTTATTTATCTTGATTTAGTCTGGCTTTAGTTTTTAGATTTTAATTAATTTTATGATTAGCTTATCCAATTTAATTTAGATTGAGTTCGATCTAATCACATTAAAAATATATCATTAAAAAAATCATTCAATTGACCCAAAGCATGAACTTGTATTAAACTTCATCTTTAGAAGTTTTGATTTGAAAATTTCTTAAACAAAACTGAAACAAAAAAAATAGTTATTAGAGAAATCAAACTCAAAATATGATTAGAAAAGGAAATTATTGGTAGAATACAAGTTTGTGTTTTACATAATTTTTTCGGTAAGATTTATCAAACATATTTGATTCTATTTGTAAGAGTCCTATGACTGGCAATAAGTCAGACCGTTCGTGAGTGGCTCGTGGCTTGACTTATTTTGAGCCTTGCTCGGCTCGCCTCTCTAAATAAATAAGTCAGACTCGAAATTAAGATTTGACCTTTTTATTTAAACATACTTAACTCGTCTATATTAGACCTAACTTGTTAGTTTATAAGGCCAACTTATATAATTGATATATATTATAAAACTTAACAAGTGTTTAGTATATGAGCCAAAATTATGAATAATTTTGATTCAAAAAAAATCAAATGTAACATCGAAAAGGTACAATAAGTTATTTTTATTCGAAATTATTATTAATTTTAGTGTGTTTGATATGTAAATGCTAAAGTGCACAATATTTTTTTAATATTATAAATATAATTTAATATATATTTATTAATTAAAAATATGGCTTAATAAGCTATTAAGTTAGGTTAAATTTTTTAAATTTAATAAATAAGTCAGACCAAACTTAATTTGTAAGTTTATTATAGATATTTGGCCTAATTCGTTTCTTAAACTTTTTAAATAGGCCTGACCTATTTAAGCGTTGACCTAACTCGACTCGGCTCGTGTCCACCCCGTAAGACTGATTTGTGTGGCACAAGAGAGTTCAAATGTAGAAGGAAAAACTATGTTTTTCCTAAACACTTAAAAGTTCTACCAATCTCGATGTAACTGAAATTACCTACAAATCAAAGATAAATTCTTTTCTTATAACGATACCAAAAGCAAATAAATTAATATTCTTACTATGCATTTATTTCAATTAAATTTTATTATAACATAATTATTTTAGTAAACGAGCTTGACTTTATAAGTTAATAAATTAGTCCAGATAAAAAAAATTTGTCCAGATCAAATTACTTTGTCGCATTACTTCTAATATTTGGGCCTTGGGCCTTGGCCTTGGCCTTGGCTTTGAGTTCTCCTCCCTTGCTCCTTTATATATTATAATGAACCCTAACTCGATGTAGCCGCCAAAAGAATCCGGTGAGGTTCGTCGGTTCTTCCCGTTCGTCTGTGCTTAGCGATTTCTTGAGCCTTAAAAATGGCGTCGGCTGCTGTTGCTTACGGTGGCGCGTTGAAGTCGAAGCAGGGGCTCGAGGAGCCCCAAGAGCAGGTGCACCGCATCCGGATCACCCTCTCTTCTAAGAACGTTAAGAACCTGGAAAAGGGTACGATAGTTCTTGCAATCCCTTTTTTTTGTTTTGATTTTGTTTATATGAATCGGAGAAGTATAAGGTTGTCTTTTTATTTCATTTGTGGTGTTGTTGGTGGTCGCAGTGTGTGCCGATCTTGTGAGGGGAGCAAAGGACAAGCGGCTGGTGGTGAAAGGTCCCGTAAGGATTCCCACGAAGGTGCTCAAGATCACCACCAGGAAGTCACCTTGTGGTGAAGGTAAAGCCACTTCATTGTCATCTTCTATTGTGCTTTGTTCTCAACAATGTTCTGTTTTGGGGGCATTTCCTTTGGTAGATATTGTGATACTTGCTTCATGGGTGCACAAGGACATAGTTTGATTAATCTTGAGCCGTAAAGGATGCAACTTTATTGGAATTTAGGATAGATATACGAGCTACTGCGAGCTTTATGGTCTTTTGCGGTAATTTCCATTTGTTTTCATTATTTTTATCCGGTTTTTGGAGATCCTTATTTCTTTAACTTCTGGCGTTGACGGTTTGAACTGTTTCGTTGTTGGTTGATATGCTGAGCAAATGATGATATGACATATTTGACTGAGATTCTAGTTATTGACGATCTAAAATCGAGCTTTTTAAAACTGATGCTCAGCATAATATCAATCATTCTCCAATCACTGTGTTGTTTGAGACCTTACAAGTTTTATTTAGGTTCGCTCTTGCAGGTCATGCTACTTAAGAATGTTACTTTTTTGTCGTGATATGAGGACCAAGTAAACTTAACGTATTTTTTGCAAAATCAGCAAACTGCATGATTGAAATAGTTCTGCAATGATAGGAATTAGGATAAAACGGCAAACTAATTGTAGTCTTTGTAGTTTTTCAATTTTAGTTGAGTTTCATTTGGCACTTAGTGGTAGCTTACTTCTTATGCTGAGCAGATGATGATAATATATATCAGACTGAGACAACAGTCATTGATGTCTCAAAATCGAGCTTTTTAAAACTGATGCTCATTGTTCACTGGAAACAATCACACTGGTTAGAATTTTGCACAAGCAGGAAATTTCATGGTTGAATAGGTATGCAAAGCAGGAAACATGATAACCATCACTGTTGTAATTGACAAACATCAAATTTACTGAATTTTCTACAATCTAATTATATGATTGAAGTAATTGCACACAAGATGGAAGGCCATCACATTAATTGACATATTTCAAATTTTCTTACCTTCATTTGACACCTAAGAGTTGCTTACTTTTTTGTGCTGGGCAAAGGATGATAATATACATCTGGCTGAGACTTTAGTCATTGATGTCTCAAAATCGAGCTTTTTAAAACTGATGCTCAGTGTATGCTTATTAGGAAAAAAATTGAAGATTTTTTTAAACAAAAAGTTGGTAATTATATGATCAAAATAGCGTTGCACAAGATGGAATTATGAAATCACCAAACTAATTGGCATATTTAGAGTTTTCTTCAATTTCCCATGACCTTCATTTGACATTTAATATTTACTTACTTTTTGTGCTGAGCAGATGATGATCTGATACATCTGGCTGAGACTCTAATCTTTGATGTCTTAAAATCGAGCTTTTTAAAACTGATGCTCAGCATATACTCTCATTTGGACTTATGAGATTCATCATGTTGTATTTTTGGATAATTGTTGATTATTGTTTGGTCAAAACTAAAACAGTTCACATTGTGATTTCTTGATTTGGTTGGGTTTCCCATTTATAGGTTGATAATAAAGTTACTTTCTGAATATGTCTTTTCAGGAACAAACACATGGGACAGGTTTGAGCTGCGGGTGCATAAAAGGGTGATTGACCTCTTCAGCTCCCCGGAAGTTGTGAAACAGATCACCTCCATTACGATTGAACCTGGTGTTGAGGTTGAGGTTACGATAGCAGATGCTTGAACTCTTTCACAGTTTTTTTTTGTGTCACCAGAATATTGTAATAGGTCCTTTTGGCGTTTCTTAGCTTCCCAACATGTAAGGTTGTCGAGTTAAATGACTCTTAACAGAGTTTCTAGTTTGTTAACTTGTTTTACCATTTTCTATGTTTTACCAATCTAATTTGACTCTTTTTTCTCTTGCACCTTGCTTTCCAAGCCCTTATAGTATAAAAGTTACTTTTCAATCCAAGTATGGGTATACGTTGGTATGAATCAAATCTAACCCAGCAATAGCTAACATTAGTTTTTCAAAATAAAAGAGAATTATAAAGAGGCTTGGATGGTTGGCAAGTTTGAGTTTGTCGTTGAAAAGTAAGAAGAGCAACCAGAATATTTTGATCGTAATTTACTGTTTCATTTTTGTTGGGTCTTGCACACCGGTCAGAGTGATAATTGCATTGGTTGTGGTTCATTATAGGCTCATACGGAGAAGTAAAGTTAACTAGGGAAATAATTTTACTTTGTATTATCTTTCGTTCTCCCATCTTATCTCCATCCATTTCCTTCCTCTTGTCCAAACAAGGCGGTTTTGGTAGAAGATATAGTAGCAATTTAAAATGTGCTCGTTTTTTGTTTGCACATTTTTTCTACAGCAATTCTGGTTGTTTTGCACTTTTTTGTAATTATCTTTTCAATAAATTTTAGAAATTAAACAAGAGAGAATTACTTTCGTCAAGATATAAAATTATGAGGTTGCTAATTAAAAACTTAATGCAAATTTAAGTGTAAAAAAGATGTGGACATGTATACCCCAAAAATGTAATGACCATTGGTTAAAAACCATTGAATTAATAGCATAAATGTTTAAGAGAATACATAACGATGACACCCTTGTTTCATAATCTATAGTGGCTTCTTCATGGAATACGCAAAAGAGAACCTCATAATGACCATGATCCAACTTTTCTCAAATTTGTATACAACCAACAGGGATCATACAACATTGACTATTCATCTTGATTACTGAATCGCCAACTATGAGAAATTGAAACAAAAAACGAGCGTCAAACGGCTTTGTAAACTAATGGATTTACTAAGTTGGCAATTATGATCGGGAGCATCGGCTACCTTATTGCATTATGAAAACAAGAATTCTCTCCTCAAACATAGGTTTTCCTGGTTTGTCGATTGTCTGAGACCCTTGAGGTGTCAGTGTTTTGTAAATCTTTGCAGAACTTCGAAGTAGTCAGGGAAGGTTTTGCGAGTGCATCCGGGATCTTTTATTGTAACTGGGACATCAGCACAAGCAGCCAGAGAGAAAGCCATCGCCATCCTGTGGTCATCATAGGTGTCGATTGCAGTTACATTCAGTTTTTCTGGTGGAGTGATGATACAGTAGTCAGGACCTTCTTCCACTGTTGCTCCAAGCTGAAAAATGGCAAAAAGAAAAATCAGAACATAAGCTAAACAGCATCAAAATACACGGCAGTTCAAAGTTACAAACCTTGCGAAGCTCAGTGCAAATAGCTATCATCCTTTCGGTTTCCTTGACTCTCCATGAAGCCACTGCAGCCAAAAGATATTGAGAAATAAATAACATAGGACTCTACCACAATAGTTGCTGTAGGCATGAACGGCAGCAAAGTTCTGATACTGAAAATGGAAACTAACCATCTCTTATAGCTGTAGGGCCATCAGCAAACAGTGCAACAACAGCAAGGGTCATAGCAACATCAGGCATTTTGTTCATATTGACATCAATTCCACGTAAGTTCTTAAATGAGTTCCTTGGTGGACCAGTAACAGTGACACTAGTCTCGGTCCATGTAACTTTTGCTCCCATCTTCTCGAGGACTTCAGCAAATTTAACATCACCCTAATTCCACAATAATGTATGCATTGAGCAAGAAGTGCTGACTATAAAGACAAGGATTAAATATCAGAGGATTGTCCAAAGAGTATGAGTACCTGTAAACTGGTTGTTCCACAACCCTCCACAGTGACAGTGCCACCAGTGACCGCAGCACCTGCTAAGAAATAGCTTGCACTTGATGCATCACCTTCAACATATGCATGTCCAGGAGACCTGTCACAAATACAAATAGTGGTCTAGTTGTTTTGAACATGATAGCAATATCACAATTCATGATAATTGATGTGAAAGCTTACTTGTATTTTTGACCACCCTTAACAAGGAACCTATCCCAATTATCAGAATGCTCAACCTTAACACCAAAGCGTTCCATCAATTTCAGAGTCATCTCCACATATGGGACAGAAATGAGTTTATCAATAATTTCAATCTCTACGTCTCCAAGGGCCAAGGGAGCTGCCATGAGCAAAGCGGTCAGGTACTGACTGCTAATGGATCCAGACAACTTGACCTGTGTATGATGTGATGAAGCAATTAAATGACTAGAGAAAAAATCAGGTGAAATTGAAGTTCATTCGTACAAATAAATGTGAACTAAAACCAATTAGGATGACATCTGCCAAATTTAAAACTTATTTCTTGGGAGCTTACGTATAGTTAAGTCTTAAATTAATGCATATTTTATCAGTATATTGCCTAACTCTAACTTCTCAGTGTAAAAGACAAGAATGCAACACCCACAAAGAAAAAAAGAAAAGGAATGCACTGTTGGAGTCCTGCAAAGATTCCAAGGAATGAAGCACATGGCAACCAAAGTTTGAAATGCCAACTGCACAATACCATGCAGGTGAAATTTTGCAGGGTCCAAAGGTTGGTAGTTCTGAACCTCATTCAAAAAACTTAATATTCATTATCAGCCCTCATGCTAATTATTAATAACGAATGTATCATGTAGAATCATCATGTATGCATTCATGTTTTTTTTTCACCATAAAGCAGATAAAATTAAAGGGCGAAAACAGACAAAAATTAAGGGCAACTGAGTTACTAGTATGCATTATTGAACAATGGAAAAAGCTAATGGTATATAATTGATCCATCTGAATGTAAAAAGATCAAGATATTTTAATTTCAAATGTTAAAGGGGTAGTGTAAAAGCTTCCTGACACGAAGGTTAACAGAAAAATATTTTTGAAGATATTATGCAATTTTTTTGAAGGGAAAATATTATGCAAATAACATGTTAAAATAATGCTTAAAATCCTTCACTCTAAGAAACTTTTTTCCTAGGATGGTGATAGTGCTACCAACTTAACTATAGCAGTTTGATGTTTCTTTTCTCAGATCATGGACTAATTTGTTCTAGGAGGTACGTCATTGTTGCCCTTTCAGAAAGAAAGCCTCCAACCTCGTTAATTCGAAAATGGTTGCATATGATTGAATAATATCTCCCTCTCAAAAAAAAAAGAACAAAGATTGACTAAGTCACCTGCCTAATTACTTTCTGAACTTTGGATTCCAAATCCTTCTTTGAGGACATCATATAACCATCTATTAAAACCCGATCTGGATATATGCATAAAATGTACAAAATGTTCTTATGCACAAAACACTGTGATGATTGCAAGTGAAGCAAAGATTTTGCTGTTCGAACTAGATAATTTTTTTCCACACTCCACAATCAAGGTAGTACTTGTTCTTTTTTCCATAATGTTTGCACTTGATATAAACATCTGAGTTCTAGAAGCACCAATTCTCTCCAACCAAATAACTAACTGAACCTAGGCATTTATGTTAGATATTATAATTTAATCTGCATGAATTTTCAAAGAAACCGTCCAGAAAATTCAAAGAACATTTTAATCAGCATATTCCTCGAGAAAGAAACATTTATTAGCAAAGAGCAACAATTTGCTTCATATCATTTCCTAATTGTCCAACTTGCACCCTTTCCTCCCTCAAAAACAAATGATTTCAGATTGTATCTAACTTTTGTTACATCTAGCAATTATGGCAAGCATGTGGAGATAAAAATGACCACATCTTCAAGGTTACAAATTCTTTATATTTCGAAGAGCATTTGTTTATGGTTCTCTTCTTTCTGAGCCACCGAACCTAGCCTCCACTGCCTAAGATAGCATTATTAGCACAGAGTTCAGGTGTCATATAACATTCAGTGTAGTCTCCCATCATTTAGCAAATTAAATTTAGTATAAATGGAGTAGCTGACATGTTGGTTTATGTTGCTATATTAACAGCGTATCATTAACCGACCCTCTCTTTTGAAATAAATTAAATGCCTAACCCTCATAGCAAGATGTCAATATTAAACTCAGCCGAAACATACAGTTCAATGGTGTCTGCAATTGGTGCAACATAAGAAATGAACTAATGGATGAAAGATATGCAGTAAAGAAAGTAAAAACAAAACGGTAATGCATATGTAACGTTCTAAAACTGAAAATTTTCATACAATTCAGCATGTCAAAACTACCTTTCCTCCGGGAAGACCTCCATTGGCCTTTATACGCACGGGTGGGCAGTTAGTGCCCATGAAACAATCAGCATCTGCACCAAGTTGCTTCAGACCATCAACCAAGTCTCCAATAGGCCTTTCCCTCATCCTTGGCACACCATCTAGTACATAGCTGTATGGCCACAATGATAGTATTCAGGATACACCTAAATAGCTTCATTATGATATAAAGACGTTTAATTGACTAAGCAAAATACCTCGCGTTCCCCCCAGCAGCTGTGACAGCCGCTGTCAGTGGCCGCATTGCAGTCCCTGCATTTCCCAAGAAGAGCTCAACTTCTTTAGACTCCTCTCCCACTGGGAACGTGCCACCACATCCTGCCACCACTGCTCTCTTTGCGACAGAATCGTCTTCCACAGCCAGACCGAGGGTTTTCAATGCAGCAAGCATATAACGAACATCATCACTGTTCAACAAGTTATCTACCACAGTCGTTCCCTGGTAAAATTCGAAAACAGATCAATCACATGTGAACTTTAATCTGAAAACTTAAACAACCCCAAAATTGTTCCAGCATGAGATCACAGCTAAAGAATCTAAACAAAAGGGCACTCTTCTTTCCAACAAACGTTAACACGACGTTCCGAGACCCCCCAAACCGCTAAAGCTTCCGCCTTTCCACACGCAAATCCCAAAACCCGCCCAGAAGGAGCGCGACCAGACATCAGAAGCTCACCTCGGAAAGAGCGGCGAGGAGAAGGATCCGATTGGAGAGCGACTTGGAACCGGGGAGATTGACCGTGCCGGAGATCTCCTTAATGGGCTGCAGCACGATCTCGGGCACCGCCGACGGCTTCTCCGCAGCAACCGCCACTGAGGCCGACACCCTGAGGGAGAGTCTAGAAGACCGACCATTCCTCCCGGTCGCCCGCAGAACGGGGAAAGGCGCGAGCTTGGCGCCCGCCGGCGATCCGACACGAAACGAAAGCGACCGAAGCGGCGTCGC
>LTAE01003012.1:0-24963 GCA_001647135.1 Pontederia paniculata | reverse complement strand
AGAGAGAGAGAGAGAGAGAGAGAGAGAGAGAGAGAGAGAGAGAGTAGTTGGTGATGTGTTGGAGTCTCCTAATCCATGAAATGTGGTAATCAAACATTTGGAGTGTGAAGGATGCATGTAATTTGACTCACCTAACACAGGGGTACACACATATTACTGGTGGTTGGTGGCAGGGTTGGTGGGCTAATGAGTAATGAGTGAGTTGCATGGTCAAGAGCATATTCCAACTGTGGACTGCATAGAATTATTAGGTGCATGTCCTTCCTCAGCTTGTCCTTGGTTGGTAGTTAGATAGAAAATGCTCATGCTTAATTTCTACCCAAATTATCACAATTAATATTAAATGGAGTAGTCAACAAAACATAAAATAATAAAAATCTGAAAAAAAATCAACTAGATTCGACACAAAAAAATAGATTTTTTAAATCCGAAAAGATATAAACACTTTTAAATTTAAAAAATCACCCGACGAAGACATAAACAATATAATATATATGTATATATATAATTGCTATTTTTGAATGTTATAATATATAAATAAATTATTAAATCAACATAAATTTATGTAAATACATATTAATAAAAAAATTAAAGCTATAAATAATGATATTAAAATATATAATATGTTATTAATATTAATTCGCAAAACAAAATATTTTTATATATCAGCATAATCCTAGAATTAATAAAAATATAGGGCTTCAAAGAAGTTGTCTGAAAAAATTGATAAGATTTGTTGAATTGAAAAATATCACTCGCGAAAATACGGTGGCATCCGAACTATACCACTTTCACCTCTAATTTATATGATGTATATAAGTTATTTCCTAAAGTAAATAAATGATTCAGCATTTTTTTAATTGGATTAAAGGTTATGTCAGGTATATATTTTATGTAGCTAACTCGTTAACTAGAGATAAGAGAAATGTGAAATTTGATTTTGAAAGGTAACCATGCTTTTATATATTCATCAGATAGAATTTAATGAACAGAATGTGATGTTTGTAGTGGTATGACTTACATTTACACGACAGATAACTTGTCAGCTGCATATTCTTTTATTTCTAATTTTACTTAAAAAACAAAATGTTATCCATTGAGAATTATAAAAATGTGCAAAAACAGAATGATGAAATATTTTGATTAATTGCAATTAAGTAAATTTCGTGAGGATATCTCTCCATCTAATTATAATATTCCTTATCACAGACCATCAACCCGGAAAGTTCCCAGAATTGTAGTTTTGCAAAAAGAAAAAGAGAAAAACACATTTTTAATCTTTTTTGCACTTGGATCATGTTCATGCCCCTATACCACGGGTGCTTTTGGCAGAGCTTTAAGCTTTTATAAAAAAATAACTTACTTTAGATGGATGATTGTTTAGTGAGATTTTTTTTTTCAATTGCTATTTTTTCATAGTAAATGAAAAACACAGTTATTTTTATTATTTTTTTCAAAAAGCTAAAAGATGATTCGGCGGATTAAAGCACTGTGACTAAAAGCAATTAAACTTTTCTTCACCATTTAAATTGCGTTCGAGAGGATTTAAAATTTTCTAAGAAAACTTATGTATTTTCATGCAAAATCTTTTTTTTTCACAAAAGAGGTAGAAGAACATTTTAACAAAGCAAAAAAAAAACAGTTTTTTTATTAAATTTGTGAGTAAAAACATGTCAAACATTTTTATCAAACATCTACATTTTTTTTTCAAACGTACAATGCTATTAGCATCTGATTAATTCGGTACTCGGACGAGTGGTGACGTGAGAAAATTCTGACTAAATTGACATATCAAAGCTCGAAGAATCTACTAACTCTCTTATCCCTCGTATCAAACATCTAAAAAAGTAAATCATGCTTTCTTTCCAAAACATCAAGAAAAAGCACGACCAAACGCCCCTTTGATGTTTCTCAAACCCAGCCCACATCTAGACATTTTTGTCTCTGTTAGACTGTGTGCAGCAGCCGGTATCCAGTCATAGGGATGTGCATCTTTTGACCTCCTTGTTCTCAATGTTCATCTTGGCATGATGTCTGCATTATCTCTTTCCTGCTTCAAAGTCATGGTAAACAGAAACAGCTCCAATTGGTGGATCCATGAAAGTACATAAGAAACAAAAAGATAATGACAGCTTTTACAGATAACGACAGCTATCCTGGGCACAACATTTTGGCCTCATGAACTCTGCAGTGATGATAAAGAAGATGAGCTCCACTCTCCCTCCACCAACCATAGATCAGATATCAAATGTCTCCATGCCAAGCAATTCCAGATGACCCAACCATCAGTGGAAGACCATTTTCTCTTTCTTTTTTTTTATTCTTGTGGTGAATTATCTCATAGCCATTTTGAATGGCTCAAAATCAAACTGCATCTAGTGGATCTTAATTCATCTCATCCATAATGTGTGATAGATAAAAGTTGCCACAAGTGAGCAGTTATGACAGTTTTTTTTAGAAGAACCTACATACTTTATATACCAAGATATAAATATGAATTCAGACAGGAACATTATATGACAAATTATTTGCTTTCACAAATTTATGTGACTGGGTTTCAGAACAATATTGGTCTCAACAATCATTCTTACCAGCATTCAAAATTCAATTTAAACAGATAATGAAGTTCAAGGCACCATTAGATGTGCCGATCACTAAACCAGACAGAAGGCTGATTCTCAAGAATTACAAGAAAATTAAGACTAGAAATTTTATTGGGGGCCAAGTGCCAGTAATCAATCCCTTAAGCAGGCTTCTTGCTCTAGATGTATCCTCCAACGCAATGGATGAGCTTGAAATCTATATTCTCCTTGTCGTCATGACGGAAAATGTTCCAGATTAACTGAAGCTTTTCATAAAGATTTGGCTGTTGCAAGGATGTTCTCCACAGAAATGCCAAATTCCTTGTAGATTTTCCCAGCAGGGGCACTTGCACCAAACCGATCAATGCCGATAGCCTTGCCTTTGCTTCCAACATATTTCTGCCACCCCAGGGTGGATCCTGCTTCAATGCTAATCCTAGCAGTGACAGCAGCCGGGAAGACACTCTCCTTGTATTCATCTGATTGCTCATCAAACAACTCCCAACTAACGAGGGATACGACACGAACCGTCTTTCCCTCCTTCCTTAGCTCATCTGCAGCATTGGCAGCAATCTCAAGTTCTGAGCCAGTCCCCATCAATATGAGGTCTGGGTTGTTACCCGATGAGTTATCTGAAATAACATATCCTCCCTTCGCAACACCCTCAATTGATGTTCCTGGGAGCTGAGGAAGCTTCTGTCTTGAAAGAGCAAGGACTGATGGCCTCTTCCTGTTGAGCACCGCAACCTTATACGAACCAGCAGTCTCATTCCCATCAGCAGGCCGGAGCATTAGAATGTTCGGCATAGCTCTGAAACTTACCAAGTGCTCAATAGGTTGGTGAGTAGGTCCATCTTCTCCAAGACCAATAGAATCATGTGTCATCACATAGATTACTCCAGCTTCACACAAGGCAGAAATCCTCATGGCGGCCCTCATGTAGTCCGTGAAGACGAAGAAAGTAGCACAGTAGGGGATAAGACCAGGGCTGTGAAGGGCAATGCCATTGCAAATAGCACCCATCCCATGTTCTCTAACACCAAAGCGCACATTCCTCTCCTCAGGTGTCGCCTTTTGGAAGTCACCAAACATTTTCAGCAGTGTCATATTGGAGGATGCAAGATCAGCGCTGCCACCAAGAAGTCCAGGAAGAACTTTGGCAAGAGCATTCAAGTTTTGTTGGGATAGATTCCTGGTAGCATCTCCAGGGTTCTCAGGAGTATATGTCTGAAATTAATCCAATGAGTGCAAGAAATGTTTCAGCACAAATAAAATTTCATCTCAGCAGAATAAAAAAGTGTGGAAAGATATATTTACAGGAAGTGCTTTCTCCCATCCAGCAGGTAATTCTCCTGATATGATACTCTTCAGCTCTGCAGCATCCTCGTTATACTTCTTCTCGTACTCTGCAAATTTGACATTCCATTCAGCTTCAAGACTTGCACCATCAGGGGTGTGGCGGCTCCAGTGACTGAAAGGAGAAAAAACCAGCACATTCAGTTTAACCAACAAAACATTAGCTATTAATGCAAATAAGCTTAGGGAATCAAAATTTTGGGAGACCTCTGCACATCCTCAGGCACATGGAAGGGTTCATATGGCCATCCAAGATTCTGCCTTGTAGCATCTACCTCCTTAGCACCCAATGCACTACCATGCACACTATAGGAGTTTGCCTTGTTCGGGGAACCAAATCCGATGGTAGTTGTAACCTATAATAGTGCAGTACTTCATTAATGCATATAATACAATCAAAAGAATAACACTGAAGCACTGAGGTGAACAAACCTTGATGAGGGTGGGTTTGTCTTTGACCGCTTTCGCTTCCTTGATGGCAGCACGAATTTCATCATAGCCTGTATTTCCATTCTTCACCCAGATTGTGTGCCAACCAAGAGCCTCAAAACGGGCGCTTACATCTTCTGTGAATGCAATTTCAGTGTCTCCATCAATGGAAATGTGGTTATCATCATATAAGGCAATAAGTTTGCCGAGACCCCAGTGTCCAGCTAGAGAACAAGCTTCGTTCGAAATGCCCTCCATTTGACAGCCATCCCCAAGTATAACATACCTAAAGATTTACAATGTAACTTGTTAAGTTATCAGTTGCTTAGATTTCGCAGGAAGCATGATCAAAGAATAATGAAGCGTTACGTGTAGTGGTCAACGATCTCGGCATCAGGCTTGTTGAACCGAGCAGCCAGGTGCTTCTCAGCAAGTGCCAACCCAACAGCATTTGCAATACCCTGACCAAGAGGACCTGCATGATGTCAACAAGAGAAACCTCATTAGATGATGCCCTTTGAACAAAAGAACTTATACACATTGTATCATGTTCAAGAAGCAAACCGGTAGTGACTTCAATTCCAGGAGTTTCAAAGTTCTCAGGATGACCAGGAGTTCTGCTTCCCCACTGCCTGAATTCCTTCAAGTCCTCGGTCTTGAAAACCAAATCAGAAAAAAGGATATATCAGTGCGTGACAAAATTAATCAAGTTCCTATTATTCTTCCAGGAAGAAAACATCAAAATCAGCCGAAAATAGATAAGAAATAACAAATCAATCAAATATATTGATGCTTAATACATATATAATTGTTAACAAACACAAAAGAATTTATTTGTTTTTCTCAATTCCCTGGCATTATCTATATTCTTAGCTGTGGGATAAAAGATGTTATACCAGTTGCAAAAGAGCTTACACGGCAGGAAAAGAAAAGGTGAAAGATATAATCTTGAAATAGTCAACCATTTTTAGCAGTATACAAAAGGGTACTTTATCCCAAAACTAGATCCAAATCTGAAGAACAAAACTGATAAGTACCAAGTCGCCAACTTTACTAGTGATTCCTTCATCAAATCCTAGAAGAATCGTCGGAGAGCTTTAAAGGTCTTACCTTGACGCTGTCGTAGCCGGCGAGGTGGAGCAGCGCGTACTGCAGCATGCACCCGTGCCCGGCGGAGAGTATGAAGCGGTCACGGTTAAACCAGTAGGGGTTCTTGGGGTTGTACCTCATCACCTCATCGTACAGGATGTGACCCATCGGGGCGCATCCCATGGGGAGCCCCGGGTGGCCGGAGTTGGCCTTCTCGACGGCATCGATGGCCAGGAACCGGATCGTGTTGATCGATTTCTCCACGATGGCCTCGGTGGCGGTCTTATCGAGCGTCTCCACGGCCGTGGCCCTCGCGGGCGCCGCGCGGCGCAGCCTGGGAGCATGCTGGGGCGTGCTGCGGTGGTGGTTGAAGGACTTGAGAGAGCGGCCGGAGAGAGAGCTGAGGGAGAAGCCGGCAGTGGCGGGGAGGGCGAGGCGGTCGGGGTGGGGGACCGAGGAGGAGGCGGCGACGGCGAGGCCGGAGATGGCCTGGGCGGCGGAGATGGAAGAGGACGCGGCCATGAGGGGGAGCAGTCTACTTCCTTAAGCCTCCTCCTTCCTCTGTTCTGGTTCTTTTGAGGGGCGAAGAGGAGAAGTTGGAATAAAAGGAGTTGGTGGCCAATGGGATTGTGAGGGAGATCAGAGGATGGAATAATAACGGTGGGGGAGTGATGGGAGCCAAATGGCCGTTGGATTTGCCAAAGGTCAGATCCCAATCGTTGGTTAAGGGTAGGAAATGACTGCCCCAAGTTTGTTTGGGGCTCAAGGGGCTACGGATAATTAATTATTTAGTTTTCTCTTGTAGCATTACTATTATACACTTGTTTTTTTTAAATAAATGAATAAATTTATTTTTACATAAACTCTATAAATATTTAAATGATATATTATTTTAATCATAATTGTAAAACTCAAATCGATCGAATCGGTGTTCGAAATCAAAATAGGGCCATTGGTCGACTTAAACCCGACCTTAAAGTTGAATCGCTAAAATTCGGGTTCAATCGGCTGACCCTGATGGATTTAGTCGACCCGGTCACCGAGTGAACCATCTTAAAAAAATATTTCATGCATGACAATTTTTTTTGAAAAAAAGTATGCTATTTGATAGTTAAATAAAAAAAACAATTAATTTAGAAATTATAATTTATATTTTTATATTAAAAATATTATTATTGATTATTCTATTATGCTAGTGTATTTGATTTTGATATAAACGTTAAGTAATATGAATTTGTGATTTATAAGTTATGATTAAAAAATATTATTATGTGACTTACGTGTTATTATATATTTATTTATGAGATATTTTATTATTTTATATTAAATTATATCAATCAGTTTGATCATTTGATTCATCCGGATCGATGTCCGGATCGAATTTTACAATCTTAATTTTAATTCTTTTCAAAAATCATTATTCAAGTTTTGCTATTTTAAATTGAAGTACAAAAGCGGATTTACACCGTCTCCTTTTTAGAAACTATTATGAATCATATTTTTTGAATGTCATACTTATTTTTATTAGTATTTAGCTCCTAGGATTAAAGAAATTTTTAGAGTTCAAATATGGAAATTACTAAAACTCTCGCATTTGAATTTGAGCCACAAATCATTTTTACCACCATCTTGATAATATGGTAGAGGGTGGGCGCCGGTTGAAAACAATTTAAGTTCTAAATTGGGATTAGGGACGTAGATTGAGTCATTAGTTCGAACAAAAATGATTTAGGGCCTATTGGGATGTCATTATATCGTATTTTTTTTATTAACGAATTAATTTATAAACACATTTGATATTATTTTTATCGAAAAAATACAACATATTAAATAAAAAATCTCATAAAATAATTATTTAATTTTACTTTTATTTTATTTTAATAATTCTTTTCTTTTCTTTCTTTTCTTTTCTTAGTTAAAACTTATTTAAAAATATTATCAAATAATTTAGGAGTCAAGACAGTTGTCCAAAAATGTTTTACTATAACTTTTTAAGATGTCGAAAAAATTACAAAATTTTCAATCATCCGGTTCAAAGTATTAAAAGATTAATGTTAGATCGTTTTGACGCAATAATAAATGTACACATATAAATATTTTTTTTGTATCCTACACCATAAGGGCGAATGTTGCAAATAGTTGAACAATTTCACACGTCTCTCGTTATATAAATGTTAAAAGTTAAAAAAAACGGTATATAAATTTATGGGATGCGAATTAATTGATGGATTCCGAGGTATATGCCCCTCTCGTTATGGAGACAAGAGACAGGGAAATGGATAATGATGGGTCAGATTGATGGTTGTGACTGCTGGAAGATTTTAATATATTAAATATTTTCTCCCAACAAAAGAAAATATAAAATATAAAATATATTTGATTATTATATGAAAAAGAAATAAAAGATGCACAAACAAGAGCTATTTTTTTTCGGTAAATAAACAAGAGCTAAATTTGAAACGACGTTGAGCTTCCGCTTCCTAATGAAGATGATATAAAAGGTAATTAAAGATACATTTGATGTAGTCGATAGTTACTTTTGCAATTGATTATAGTTTAAATTTAAGGAAATAATGTATTTGCATACATGTATTATCTAAAAAAAATGTATTTTCATACATGGAAATTTGTCGACCTTATTTAATTTCTGGAAGGGGAAAATACGTATATTTTATTAAATCACACAAAATTTATTTTTAATTATTTTGACATGATTTATAGTAGGGAAGAATTATCTATTTTAAGGTAGCATTTGAAAATTGGAATTTGAATTTCTCTTGATTCTCAATGAATAACTAATTTAGTATATTAGTTTTAATTATATTTGGGTTATTTAAAAATATTATGTTCTATGAATATTTGAATGATCCATATAAAATTTATAAAATAGATTATTTTCTAAAACAAATAAATTAATATGAATGAACTAAAATGATAAAAAATAACTTTTAACAAAAAAATTATTTTTAAATAACTTTTAACAAAAAAGTTTTTTTAAATAACTTATTAAATAATATAAATTTAATAATAAATAATATATTCAATTTTTTGTTAAAATTAAATTAAATATTATTTTATAATTATATTATTAAATTAGCATAAAATTGGAATTTTAACAGTTAATTAAAATGTTAAAGATTAACTAAACGTTGATGTTGAAATATAAATTAAAAGATAAAAAAAGAAAAGAAATCATAAGGTAAGGAGAGATAATATAAAAGAGAGAAAAATAAGTTTTAAATAAAAGAGAGAAAAAATGAAGTTTTAAATAAAAAATAATTTGTAAAAAAATGTCGAAAAGTAAAAAAAAAAGAAACAATAAAATGTCATAAGAACTCAGGATCTGACCTTCAGTTCTAAGATTCAAATTCTAATCGAATCTTATTATTTAGCAGAATTACTTGAAATTAAGCTTGAGTTGTGATATGGTTTCAGTTGTCATATGTACCTAAAAATGGTTTATGAATTGTTACAAAAGAGAATTTAAATTAAAAAAAAACTAATTTGCATGATGTCATCGGAATTGGTAGCAACTTTGTTCTCAATTGAAATATCATTTCGCTTGTTGTTGACACTAAAACAAAAGCTCGTCAAATTCGATGGCTACGAATATTATAATGATGAGATTATGACATATTTTGAGGCCCGTCTTTACAAGTAAAATGTCTTCTCATGATTTTCTTTATCATTTTTTTATGAGAATCTCATTAATTTTATTCAACAACCAACTAATTTAGACTCGAGGAGTGAGAAATTTGGTGAGCAGGACAATTTACCTTTTTTTATTTTTGGGTGTCTACTCCTAAATTCACTTCTTTTTAGACCATTTTATTTCTGCCAACTTTTTATAATATATAAAATATTATATAAAGTAAGGATAAATAATCACAAAAGGGGCGATATTAAAATTTGAGAAGTGACATTAATAAGATCCTTAGTTTTTATATCCTTCTAACTGTAATATTTTTTTGCGTCTAACTTTAAGTTTCTAAAATTTTAATTTACACCTGTAGTCCCTTAATATTTTTCCACATCACTTTTTTCATTGACCATTACTTTTCTTAATTTTTTGGGTTATTTTAAAAAATCTCTCTCAAACTATCATAAAATTTTACGATAAAATTGGGCAGAAATATATCTGATTTTTTATTAGACAATTACATCCAACCATTTAATTTTCTATTTTTACTATTTTTTTATTTTTTAAATGACCATTTGCCCTTTTGAATAAAAAAATTAACTCCCTCATCGTCGTCTCTCCCTCGACATTGGGGTCATTGAACCTTTGCACGAGCTAGCGCGTGTAGTCACCATGGGGTGAGCTCGCACTTGCAGTCACCCGATCTCGCTTGCCATCGGCCAAGCTCATGCAACGATGAGCTTGCGTAGAGGTGAGCTCGTAAGGCAACTACGCGTGACATTTCGCACAGCGACGGGCTCGCCGAGCGACTACGTGCGTGAACTCACACAACGGCGAGATCACGCATAGGTTCGATGATTTTGAGGGAGAGATGATGGCAAGATATTTATTTTTTATTCAAAAGCGCAAAATGATCATTTAATAAATCAGAAAAATATAGAAAATCAAACGATTGGATGTAATTGTTCAATCGAAAAAAGTTCAAACCTAATTTTGTTCAATTTTATAACTTAGTAATATATTTGAAATTTTATAATAGTTTGAGGGGATTTATGAAAATATACTATTCTTTTTCTTAATGATGAAATTGCTCTATTTCTTTAATGAATTTGCAAAAAAGAGTTAGAGACTAACTTGCTTATTCAAAGAAACCAAATTTGGTTGAATCTTGGGGAGCTCATCCATACGAGCAAGGCGAGCTCGCGTCCCCTCGCCAACTCATAATAGGGCAACCTCTTCTACGCTCATGAGCTAGAAAGCAAGCTAGCTATCTTGAACTCGTAGATGAGCTCACTTCTACGTAGGGTTGTTTACCACGTCAAATCAACCTGATGAATCCGACGATCCAAATCGATTCAATCTCAATTGTATTAGATCGGATTGTTGGTCGAGTCGAATCAGAACCAACTCGATCATCAATGGGTTGAGTACGAGTTTTAATTTTTCGAACCCAACTCAACCCGATGATCATAACTTTTATATATTTTTACTTATATTTGAACTAATTTTTTCTTGATAAGAGTTTTATATTATTTTAAAAATTAAAATATATTAAAAATTTTACTTTATATCCTTTAAAATGATTACAAATCATTGAAAAATATGTTTCTTTCTTTTTTAATATAATTAATATAAAATATTATAGAAAAAATTAAAAAAATATGAAAAAATTTAAGTGGGTAAGCTGATGATCCTATCTGATTCAATAGAGATTGAATTCTATCGAATTTGATGACTAATTTATCATCAACTCAACTCAACATAATTAGAACAAAATTAATCGGATTTAATCAAATTTGAGATTGAATTAGATCAAATATGACCCGTGAACACCCCTATCTCTATGAGCTTAGTGTAGCTTGCCACCATATGCCTCACTTGCTCGCAGAAGCAAGCTCACCTCTGCAAGCCTAGACAAGCAAAAATGATAATTCAAAATTAAACAACGACCAACGAAAAATGAAGAAAAAAATTGTTACAAGATAAAGAGTGCAAAATGAAAATTTAAGATTAGAGCCATAATTAAAATAACAAATTTTCTTCCCTTTCACTTGAACCAAAAGATTATCAAACCTCACCAACCTGCACTTTCCTCCTTGCTTATAGAGTCATATTGCACTATTACTACATCTAAGAACTTGACAGCACCATTACCAAATCAGTCAGACTCAGCGGTTGATGAAAAGTGAGATTTTTGGTGAGTGGTACAATTTTTTTTTTTTTGGGTATGAAGAGATGACCAAAGCACACGACTCAATTTGGTCAAAAGTTACTATTTTTTATATTATACTAAAAAACAATTCGAATCAATTTTGCATTCAAGGATATATGTGCCTTGAAAAATGTACGATAGGATTTTGCTATCAATTGATAAAGAACAATCCAGAAATATTTCCTCTAGACTGGTATCATATGATTTGTTATTAAAATTATCTTTGTAACAAAAATAAGAAAAAATACCAAAAATCTTAGTAGTAATTATATGGCAATGATAAAATAATAAAAAATGGGTATTGTTTCCTTATCATAGATAAATAATATGATGAATAAGTAATCATGCATTTCCTAATAAATGGCTATCCTTATTTATTAGTCTAGTGTAAGATTGAAAATTTATTGTAAAAAGGACTCCGATTCAAATTAGTGATATCATTTTGTGATAGGTGGCAAAATTAATTTTGCAAGAGATATAAATGATTTGATAAATATAAAAAGTCAGCTATCTAGCAAATATCGAATAAATTATGCGAACGATCATTCAACTTTATTCTCTATCTTATTTTAATAATTAAATTTCACTTTGTAATAAGATGATCATCCAACTTAAAAATCTTTTCATGTGTGGTCATTCTGATCAGTTACCATCGGTTTTCAACTTACTCTGCTTATGTGGATGTCACGAAAATAATTTCTCTCCTCCACATCGATTAATACTATTATATATTTTTTCTCTCTCCTACACATTAATATTCACTCATACGTTGCAAAAAAAGAATAATAAAAAACTAAAAAAAGATGGCGACGGACCCCTCCTAGGTTATTATCCTTTGCGCTGCCCCCTCCTCTCTCTCTCTCTCACTGGTTACAAGGGAGAAGAGAGATGGGCTCTCTCTCGCTGGCTAGAGGGGGCCATTGCCCCCATCCTCTCTCTCTCTCTCTTCTTCACCTTAGGAATTTCGCCGTCTCTCTCTCTCTCTCTATCTATCTATCTATCTATCGCTGTCCCCTCCTCCTTCGTCGTCAGCGACGAGGGAGGGTACCTCTCTCTCTCACAGATCATCAGGTAGGGCCTCAGAATCATGTACATATATGCAAGTAGGATTGTGACAATGTAAATATAGAATAATGAATGACATTAGATAATCAATTTTAAAATTTAAGATAACACAGTGACATTTCAAGTGCACAATGGTCGATTGTAGTACTTCAAATATCAAATCTACAAGAAAACTAAAGCAATTAAGAGATAAATCATTATAATATAGTCTAGCAATCTAATCTAAAGAAATGATGTGAGAGATAAGCTAAAATGAGGAAGAATATAATTAGCTATTTTTTATATTTTTAAGAAGATTTCATGAATGGAATGCAAATCATAACTATTATAGGAAGAGTAGGGAGTTCAACAGTATGAGGAACTCTAGATTTAATATGTTTTCGAAATGTTAGATTGATATTCATTGTCGTCCAAGGTTTACATACTATGTCAGATCTTGGTGAAGAGAGGAATCACAAATTTCTTTTGAGAGATCTCAGTTACTATCTCCTAGCTGATCAACATCGGAGAGCGAGAAAGTGGTTCAAAACCTATCTAAGGTGGATCTAATAATTGCTCTGAGTCGAGAGTTTTTCGGTATACAATCCATGTATCACATGTCTGTAGAACTAGTGATGGAGCTCATTGTTGGATCATACATAAATGAGAGGGGATAGTTCGTCCTCCAATCATTCTAAATCTTAAAAGAATAGATAGGTTCCTCACAGTTGCAGGAATGTGAAAGCATCTGAAGGTGAATAAAGCTCAAAAATCAAATCAATGAAATGATAGAACCGTGAACACTAGAATCCATGAATGCCCCTCGGTCAAGACGTATCATCCAATGGAAACAAGCATGAACAAGAAATATAATCGAGAGTAACGGGTCACTTCAAATTCGATTACGATTAAATCAAGAAACTCTTCACAGGATAACAAGTTCAGGAACAAAAATTGATCAAATAGGTTCATAAAATGAAAATCCAAAATAGCTCAACAAGATCATACCAAAATGTGAATCATATCCATCGTTCCCTAACAGTTATCTCCAGAATTATCCTATTAATTATGAAGCATCATCATCAAAATACAAAGATAAAGTTCAAAAGTGCTTATCGCGATGCTTTGCAATCCCTTATTCCTCTTTAGATCCTTCCACTTTTCTTCTATAGTGTTGTTGATATAGAAAAATGGCCTTCTCCCCAAATGGGGGCCTTGCAAAAAATTGCAGGCCCCTTTCTTCTTGGAGTTTTCCCCTTTAAATATTTCATTTCTTTCTATTTGTATATTTCTTTCCTTTGCTTGACATATGTCCCCTCTGTCCTCTTAGAAAAACTCCCTTAATTTCCTGTTATCCGTCTTTGCCAATCATCAGGTGTCTTGATTCTCCTGCCAAAGCAACTTTGTAATCTGGCTACTGATATGCAGGATTGTGATATTCCTTCAAGTGAGAATGTGATAATTATTTTCTTCGGAAGTCTTGAAATAATACCAAAAAAATAGCATTGAGTTGCTCCAAATACGATAAATTCAATTACAATAGGAGAGTGTTTAGTAGAAAAGAGGAAAATGGGCTCATAATAGAGTCTCAAGTTCGAAAGGAAGCATGAAAGTAATATTAATCACAATTATAATGACCAGATAACATGCACTTGATGTATAGCATCAAATCTTTCCAGACTTGAACCTTTGTTTGTCCTCAAGTAAATTAATTAAGATTAAGATGAATGATTTTTAAATATGAAGACCACAACATATAAAACAAGTCAATTTCATCAAATAAGATTTTTGTAGATCACAACCTCATTGGCCACATATCACAGCCTCCCATAAGATCTAAGAATTCTTTTTTGTCTTTGTTTTCTGGAAATTATCCTATTTAACTTATATCATGGAGCGCATGTTCATCATATATCTTTTTCTTCCTTGTCCACACTTTTTCTTCTTCTTCTTTTTTTCTTTTTTATTTTAAATCTTCAAGGATGTGAAAGCAAAAAGAGATATTTACCCTTGCATGGCCTCAAGTTTTCTTCTTAGAATACTCAATATGAATGCTAGGAGTGCCATTAAACGTCATACTCTTGATTCTTTCAAGTGTAAGGTCTGAGAAGTGGTTTATTGGGGGTTGAGAAGAATTGTTCTTCATGGAACTATTCATTCATTTCTTTTTAGAATACTCAGGTAGATGCCTAAAATGCTTCAAAATAACATACTCTTAACTCTATCAAGTGAAATGCCAGCCGAATAGTTATTCAATAAAAGGAAATAAACCCTTGCAGATTAAATCAAAGTGATTAGAGTAGTAATGAACAAGGATTTTCATTTTCATGCTCTTATGGAGGTTAATTGCATAAATAATATAAATTTTAGACTTTCTGAATCTAAAAAGTGGTTGTGATAAGATGTAGTTTTGATGCATTCAGTAGTAGTAGTAGTAGGACTTAGACCTCATCTTTCCTTAATTCATATGCTCGAGAAAATAAATTAGGGAAGGTCTTAAGAGATAGATGGTGATATACAAAACACAGAATATGGGTGTGATATACGAGAAAATAAAAGAAAAATGGAGGTGTGATAAGCAGATGGTCAGTAGGATTTATGAAATGAGCATATATAAGAGTGGGTTGAGGATCATACCATGACCTCCGTGGACTTAACCCTACTATTGTCCTCAATGTTGAGCTAAGGTAGGAGAAATTAATATCCTTTAACATGTGGAGGAATATTTGTTGGTCTTTTCAAGATTAATATGATAAGGATTTTTTGTATGTGGTTTCCTTCGGCCATAGATTTTAGATGCTTTGAGAATGGGCATCAACTTTTCTTCCAATTGTGGATAGTTTGATTTCTGCAAAAACAAAGAACAAAGAAATGTAATTTATTAATCTGGGTTGCCTCCCATAAGTGTCATTGTTTATATAACTAGATTAGTCTTCATGTTGCTGAAATTCAGTAAATTTTGAATATGGCAACAAGTTAAGAACTTCTCTCTTGTTGATTTTGTATTTTCAATTGGTAAATTCTCAGCACCAACTAATAAATTTTGAATGTATTTATGTTTTCGTTGATAAATTTCACTATTCTAAGATCAAATACTTGATGGATCTTTGGTGGACCATACCATTGAGGTCTCAATTTTCATAAGAATAATATTAAATCTTGAATTAAACAACATAACTCAACCTCCCTCTGTTATCATTTTGTCAACAACATCTATTAATTGCTCCATCAATTTTCTATGATATATGTGGACATAGAGAAGGAGTTTCACCTCCATCGATGGTAACTTTGGAGTTTCAGAAAATCAACTAAAGTTTTTAAGTTTTGCTCAAACACATGATACTACATATAGAACGGTGTGACTGATAATTAGAATTACAACTTTTTTTTTGTGCATTTATTCAAGAATTTTTGATGAGCTTGAACTTTAGGATCATTATACTCTTCAAATATGAGGAATGAGTGTAGTGGGTCTTAAACTTGATTTACAATTGAACACTCAGAACAACTTTGTCAATATTCAGAATGAGACATCCCAACTTCTCAGCAGTAGATTTGTGGTTTTGTTTTTTTAGTATCTCTTTTTCAGTTGGTGTGACTCATCATCAGACTTTTCAGTCAAAATTTTTTTGCCTTTATCTTTTGTTTCAAAATCTCCAGGATCTCTATATTGTTTCATTAGCCTTTTTTGCATTGAAATTTTGATATGCGTGACTTCTAAAATTTCCTCATTTGTTTGATCCATGGTGTCAATCTTCTTACATTTTTCTTCTACCAATTTGGTAAATTGTTGCTTTTGATAATTAAGATCACAACATTGCATATATTTGAGAATGTGTCCAAAAAATTTTTGGGTACTCTCGAGTTTTGGAATCACTGGATTCATCAAAAGTAAATCAAGTTTGCAATTAGTCTTGGGAGTCAATTACAACTGAAACTTTTTGAGTAATCTCCTGAATTGGATTATGATCTTCAGACATGTTCTCATGTAATAGATATTTAGATAATTGATGCTCTCACTAAAATTTCAACATCCTTTAAGAAAAAGGCAATGTTAGTTTGTGTTGAGAGAACACAGAAGTAATATCCTTGTCCTGTAATGATATCTTCTGAAGTATTGATGATTGTCTTTCTTGGGTTATTAGAATGTGAATTTGTTCAGAAAATTTAGAAGTATCTTTCGAAACTTTCTTAGTTAGAATATCTTATTCAACATGTGGAAGCAAAGCTTGTATCAACTTGTGTTTCTTATGGAGTCTTTCTTTCATTTCTCAATAATGTTGCATGGATCTACTCTTTATTGTTAGGTTCTAGTTGTCTTGGTAGAACAACTTTAGATCTAATCAGAAATGAACTATTTTGAAGGGCAAACCTACCTTCTAACAATTTGTTATGAGTAGCAAGTCGATCCAATCTCCAATTCATTTGTTGCATGTTCTTTTTTTAGCTTTCTAATCATTGACTCAATAAGCTCTTCAAATGTAGGTTTTAGAGGTTTAGGTTCAACCGGTAGACTCTCTAGCTGCCAATCTTGATCTTGGAAATTTTAGTGATCATACTGCTTGAGAAACAATTTGCAGATTTTTGAATTGTGTCTAGAATTTCTGCATACTCCACATATAATTTATGAAGTTGTCATCATGCTGATTTGAGAAAAAAATTAACTAAATGAAATATGCATTATCAACCACTTGCATCTTTTTTAGTTTTCTTGCTCTTTCATATTTCAGATAATGATGATTCTTAGCAAATATTTCAATCATATTATAAGCTTCATCAATGTTAGTATTAACAAAGATTACTCTAGCAATATTGTCAAAAGCTATTGCAGTTTGATTATTTAGCCCTGAATAAAATAATCCAAAATTTGCCACATTTCAAAATTATGATGAGGGCAACGTGAAACATTTTCCATGCTTCTTTCATATTCTCCATATCCAATTGACAAAAATCATAAATTTCATATGTAATATAAGAAGTCGTTGTAGATGAAAAAATGTAGTTAGAAAATTTTGCACAAGATTGTTCCAAGTGTTGACATCCTTGGATTCAAGTATTTTCCAACTTGTCTTGACTTTGCCCTTTATAAAGAAAGAGAACAATACTAGATAATAGTATCTTGTAAAATATTGCTGAATTGGAGAGCATCACATATTTTCTTGAAATTATTTAGATGGTGAGTTGGGTCTTGAGTGGTTGTTCCTCCAAATTGATTTTGTTGTATCATTGTCACCAAAGCAGGTTGTAATTAAAATTTTACATTCGGCATAACTAGGACCCTTGGAGTATGAACTCAGATAAAAATATGTGAATAAAAATTCTTCAAACATCTAAGTACTTGTGCTATAAAATCAACTTCCATATTCAATTAAATGTCTTGAGTACTTGATGGTTCCATTTGGCATAACTAGGACCCTTGGAGCATGAACTCAGATAACAATATGTGAATAAAAATCTTTCAAACATTTTACTTGTGTTGTAAAATCAATTTCCATATTCAATTAAATATCTTGAGTACTTGATGAGTATCAGAACTGACTTGCACAATAGAAATCAGGATTTGATGCTTCAATTTCTAACTATAGGTCAGCTAGTGTAGATGATTCAGAATTCAAAATGCAAACGATATTTCAGAGATAGATAATAAGAAAACTTGGACTGTAGTTTAGAAATCAACAATGTATTTATCTTGTTAATTCTTTGATATTTCCTTATCTTCCTGAATTCTCTTTTTGGTTCAGAAAAGTAACCATCTTCTTCTAGAAATTCAAATCTTGGCATCCATTGTATCAAGATTAGTAGCACAACAAAAAGAAAGAAGAGTAAACAATGAAACTATAGAGAAATATTCACAAATTAGACTAACCTACTTATTATATACACAATAGAAATAATGAAACTAATTAGTTAAGTATTTTTTTAAATGATGATTGCTTCCTCGACAACGATAGCAAAAATTTGATGCGTACTACCTAGTGTTCAATCAAAATCAGATTCATGTACTGTTATGCATGCAGTTTTGTGACGGTGTAAATGCAGGATGGTGAATGATAATAGATAATCAATTTTAAAACCTAAGACAACACAATGATGCTACAAGTGTACAACAATTGATTGCGGAACTTCACGTATCAAATTTACAAAGAAGCTAAATCAATTATAAAGATAAATCACTCTAATTTAGTCCAGCAATCTAATACAAAAAAATGATGTGAGAGATAAGCTAAAATCAAGAAGAATGTAGTTAGCTATTTTTTTATGTTTTTAAGAAGATTTTAGAAATGGAATGTAAATGATAACGACTAGGAAGAGTAAGGAGTGCAACAATAGTATGAAAACTCTAGAGTTAGTATGTTTCAAGGATGTTGGATTAGATATTCATTATCGTGCAAGATTTACATATTATATCATATCTCGATGAAGAAAGAAATCATGGATTTCTTTTGAGGGATCTCAGCCATTATCTCCTAGTTGATCGGTCTCGGAGAGAGAGAAAGAGGTCTGAACCTATATAAGATGAATCTAATAGCTGCTCTGGGTCGAGGGTCTTTCGACATATGACTCATGTATCACAGGTTTGCAGAGCTAGTGATGGAGCTCACTGTTGGATCATACGTAAATGAAGGGTTAGTTTGTCCTCCAATCATTCTAAACCTTAAAAGAACATACATGTTCCTCATGGTTGCAGGAATGAAAAGCATCCGAAGGCAAATAAAAGCTCAAAATCTAACCAACGGAATGAAAGAACCATGAACATTTGAATCTATGAATGTCCATTGATCAAGACGTATCGTCCAATGGAAACAAACGTGAACAAGAAATATAATAGAGAGTAACAGGTTAATTCAAATCCGATTACGATTAAATTAAGAGACTCTTCACAAGATAACAAGTTCAGGAATAGAAATCGATCAAACATGTTCATAAACGAAGATCCAAAATAATTCAACAAGATCAAACCAAAACATGAATCATATACATCATCCCCTAATGACTATCTCTAGAATTATCCTATTAATTACAAAGTATCATCATCAAAATATAAAGATAAAATTCATAAATACTCAATCACGATGCTCTAGAATCTCTTCTTCTTCTTCTTCTTCTTCTTCTTCTTCTTCTTCTTCTTCTTCTTCTTCTTCTGATGATCTTTCCTTTCATCTTCAATGGTGTTGCTGATCTAAAAAGAATGGCCTCCTCCCCAAATGGGGGCCTTGAAAAAATGGGAGCCCCCCTTTCTCCTTGGGGTTTTCTCCTTTAAATGTCTCATTTTTTTCTATTTGTATTTTTCTTTCTTTGTTTGACATTTGTCTCCTCTCTACTGTCAGAGAGATTTCGTTAATTTTCTAAATTTTCCATTTCCAATCATCAGTTGTCTTGATTCTCCCGCCAAAGCAACTTTGTCGTCTAACAACTTGACATACGAGGTTGTGATGTTCCTTCAAATGAGAGTGTGATAACTTCTTTCCACCGAAAGTACTAAAATAATAACAAGAAAAACCATATCAACTAGCTCCAAATAAAGAAATCAATAAGTTCAATTACAATAGGAGAATGTTTAGCAGAAAAGAGCAAAATGGATTCATAGTAAAGATTCAAGCTCAAAAGAAGGCATGAAAGCAATATTAATCACAGCTACAGTGGAGCGATAACATTCACTTGATGCATAGCATCAGGGCGTATACCTAAGAGATAGATATTATTTTTTAATATGTTTTTACATGTAGGATAGATTAATGACGTGACGAAAAGAGAAAAATGTGCAAGCGTTATCCACTTAAGCATTTTAATATGAAAATTGACGGTAGCTAGCCAGAATGATCGCACGTAAAAATATTTTCAAGTTGGATGGCATCTTGTTACAAAGTGAAGTTTAGTGACCGAAATGAGAACAAAGAAAAGTTAAATGATCGTTTGTGTAATTTTGAACAATAAATAATCATTATCTCTTATGCTTTTAACTTTGACCATATATATTTTGGTTGTATCACAATTTGTTCATCTTTTGATCTTCTTAGTTGACGCATATGTGTTAAAAGAAAATATTTGTAGACCTTAAATATTGTATTGTGTGTGATCCAACTCTATGTACATCATTTTAATTGAATTTTTCTTTTACTTTTCTAGTTAGACATTTGTTTTTCTTTTAATTTGGTTCACCCAAAATAACAATTGATTCTTGGAGTACTCAAGAAAAAGCTGCTTTCGAAATAACATATATCAAATGATACCAAAAATCAATTTCCCATGCTTGCTTTGGCATGTACATGTTAATTGAAATCGAGAGACGAAAAAATGTCGATGCCACACTAAACGTTGGGCATTGCTTCTCTTCCTAAAAAAACTATACTATGAAGAACTTAATTGAGAGTTACCTTATGACACATGAACAAATCTCACATAGATAAGACATAAAAAAATGTTGAGCTTATATTTTAATATAACATTGACTCCTTGAGACACATTTTAAAAATCATGGGTCGAAGCTTAAAACAGATAATATTTTTTATGGTGCAAAATGTTATAAATTGGAAACAAAGTCAAATTGTGTCCTCTGAGCTATAGTGGGGAAAACTTCAATGAGAGCTTTGAGTCCCGAAGAGGGGTTTGATCCCTTGAGACGTGTTTTAAAAAATAGTGCGGGCCGACATTCAAATCTGACAATATGTCTAATAGGGCAGGATGTTATATACCTCATGTTCATGTGTTCCCACTTCCCACCAAGAAACTCATACTAATCACCATGTGCAACTAGGGAGCTTAGCACGATGGTTTGTCAACTTTATAGTAAGTGATCAATAAAGAAAAAAGAAGATTAGAAAAGAAATCAGTAACAAAGCCAAATTAACTTATTAGATGATTTTTCTCAGTATGCATACATGAGGTAGACAAGAAAAGAAACAAAGAATAGAGGATTTAGGTAAAAAAACTTCACATATAGATGCTGGCATGATGCTTATATATGATACGCATTAAATTATGATAAAACACGATATTAATTATGGTTTTGAATAAGTAATTAGTCTTTCTAGCTCCCAAAATAAATAAAATTTTTAAAGGATGCTATTATAATTTCTTTTACATGCCATTATTGATGCACTTTTGGTTTCCAAAATATTTAGTTGTATTTGAGAATTATTTAAATAGTGGAGAAAAACATACTAGCTTTCATTCACATTGCTTTGTTCCACAAGATCATTTCCCAACTTTATGAAAAAGTAAGAAAAATAGTTAAATTTCTCATAAATTGTCAAAGAAAATAGTTTAAAAAAATCGCACAACATATGTTTGATATCAAGTTAAACTTTTATAAAAGCACACTTAAAAGTTCTCCCAAACTCAACTTGTTAGATAATTATATTTCTCCGACCTTTTTATTAATTTAACTTTTCACCTCTAACTTTAATTATTGGCTCTTTATCACACCATCAATAAGAGGAAACTGATTATACATACTACATAAGAAAAAGCAATGTATATGTTGCAATTTGATCTCAACTGCTACCGTCCATTATAATCAACCACTATATCTCATTTGTTCTTTCAAGGGTCACATGTGCCCATCCCCAATTCAAAACATGGTTGATTATTCTTCCCTCTTTCCTCTTATTTGGCTAGAGGAAAAGGACCGAGCCTTGCATTAGTGCTGCTGCTGCTCGCTTCGGTTAAGCCATACATTTTTGTGTATTATTTATTTAAGACGTTCATGACCAAGTGGATGTTTCTAGCTTATCGATTTAAAGAAAATGTGTAACACCTCGAATACATCCCACCACATGTACAAATCAATATCTAATACGTGCTCGAAGTGATTTCTGAGACGATACTGAATAATAAATCTTGACTCGACCATTTCATATGGTCAATGCATAAAGATAAAAGCAGAAGACTTGACATGAATCAGAACATGATGAAAATCAACAAAAAACATACATAATCATGACATGAATAAAATCAGTGAAAGCATTAATAACTTTAACCGATGACAATCACTATGAACATAATATAATAATATTGTCCATAAAAGTCAACTTAACTTAAAATCCACTTGCATGAATTCGTTTGAAAGAATATACATATATATACATATATATATATATATATATATACTCTTGATACAACATAATCAAAAGATGAGACAACGACACAACAAAATTTGACTTTAAGATAAGTCCATAACCCAACCATGTGTATCGCCCATCATGAGTTACATCATCCTCATAAGTATCATAAGTATTTCTCACCTGCAACCGAAGCAAGGAACATTCATCTCACTAGAATATGTAAAAGTTGAAGAATAAATAAAACATATCATCCTTATATGTCATGCATATAAATGTCAAAATAAAATAGAGCATATAATAGGACATTTAGCTTAAGCATATGATTAATTTATGATTATTCATATTTTCTTTTATTTTAACCTTTTAGCATATTATGATCAAGACTTGACTTTAGATTTATCCTTTATCTCGCTTTGTACTATCAATATAATGTATCTTTTAATTCATCTTTACTTTACTTAGCACCTTAAACATGAAAATATTACTTGGCATTTACTTCCAATACGAATATTCCTTGTTGGCTTAACTTATTTTTCATGCCATTCTCCATTTTTAACTTCTAATTATGTGACAAATCAATTAGCTTCAATTAAGTTATCTCTTGTGGTCACATATCCTGACTAAGTGTCGTTATAGTCATCATCTTATTTTGCACCTTCTTCTGCCCTTTGGACTTTAGGAACTTAATTAAAAAATTATCCACTCATGTGATAAGTGCTTACTCCCCTTTTACTTTATGTGAATATTAAATTTGTTCCGGTCTCTCTTTTATTACAATACATCAAACAATATTATAAATATCAAATTATTCATATTTTAATCCTACTTACAATTAAGCATACATATCATTTTTATATTATTGTCATACATCATATCTGGATAATAAGTAACATCAATGTATAACATACTTTATTCATCATAAGTAAATAATAAAAGAATATGGCATACTAATCATTATTGTGATAATAATCTAGGCTTATAACCAAAAAAAATATTTCAACAATTAAACTTAAATCATCTAACAAAACAATAGTGGGCCTAATATATGCACGAAATGTCCAAAATGTCACTGTAATGCACATTTCTTTGTTGCATCATCTTTTGTGTTTTTGTTTCCATCTTCTCATTTGCATCCATTTGTCTCATGGTTCGAACTATTTGTTTCTTGCACTTGTCGAAGTATGGTAGAAGGAATTATTGTTAGCCGTAGAAGAAAAATAGGAACTATAAATATTACATTATGTGAATCAGTAGAGATCTCAAGGATATTTAATGGCATGAGACCATAAGGGAGAGAAGAAATACTTCTTTGTTGGCCACATTTTTGGCTTTTTTTCTTTATTATAGATGTTTCTTTTTGGCATGATCCTTTTCTACACGATGTTGGTTTTTCCAAATAGGGTGAGATATAATGAGCTTGCGAACCAAATCAATTTGATTTGATTCAAAAATTTTAGATTAAAATTTGATCTGACATAAATTTTTTTGGCTTGAGTTAAAATGTTGATATTTGTTCAATTTTATCAGAAAATATTAATATTAATAATATTTTATACGAAATTATTTAAATTGCTAAATACTTTAAATACTTATTATTTAACTTATATTTGTTCTTAAAAATTATTAAAATATTTATGAAAAAAAGCTCAAATTCTTTATTTTTAATTAATACCCACCTTTTGACCCATTCTGAGTGTGACTTTCCTTTGCCAAATCAAAATTTGTTAAATTGGCAAAGTATGACTAACTCTTGAGGAAAGTCTTGATTCGGATTGCATCATTAAAGTGTAACATAATGTACATATAAAAAGTATGACTAACAAAATATATGAAAAAACAAAAAATCAATTGTAACAACCCAAATACCCATGTGAATGAAAGATATTTATCACATATCTCGAAAGTTTAAATCATCATAATTGACATATAAGCAACAACAAACTTGTAGATATAATATCTTTACAAAATTTTAACTTTAATATATTATAATAGATAAATCAAATAACAAGATATAATATTTCATAATCACAACTCAAATTTGTTTCTATTATAATACAATGATCATACATACATACATACATATATATATATATATATACATACATACATAGATACATACATACATACATACATGAAGTGAATCAGCGGGCGACCAGAGCTCAGTTCAAGATCGAGCGGCCACAGGAGGTGGCGGACGACCAAAGGAGCTTGACTGAGGGAAAGGCTTCGACACTTGAAGCTTGCAGACGCCCGGGGGTGAGCGGTGGACGACCGAAGCACCAAGCGGCAGTTCAAGTGGAGGACTTCACCGAAGGAGCGGTCGACCAAGGCTGGGGCAGCGGGTGACCGGAGGAATAGGTGAAGGTACTTTACTTGCATTAACGGCTAGTTTTCTGTGAGAGAGAATTAGGTCTTTAGTGCTGAGTATGAATGTAATCCCAAGAGTCTTGGGAACTAACTTTGGCTATCTTTGTAAAACACTTGAGAGTGTTTTGAGCGATAGGCCTTAGTTCCCCTTCTGTGATTCAAGTGAGGAATCTAACACAG
>LTAE01003011.1:26136-39880 GCA_001647135.1 Pontederia paniculata | reverse complement strand
AATTAATTGAGATGATATTTTAATTAATTAAAATCTCGGTTGTTACATTACTTTGTTTCTCATTTTTCCTTATTGTTAGTTGATTTTCTGCATGATTCTTTTCCTTGAATCGTTTTTCTTAGTTCATTTTCTTTTTAATGCATCTTGCACAATTGCAGTTAAATGATTCCATTCTCCTTCCAAAGAAGAAGACGATTTAGAAAAAAGGAGACAAAAGAAATACAGAACAACTGTTATTGTGAAAAAATAAAGAAAGATATGCATTTTCTGAACTGAACTAGTCAAATAATTATTGTGAAAGCCAAATAATTATTATGTTGGTTTCAAAATTTCCAAAGCTTTGACAATTTGAAAGATAAAATAAAGAAAAAGGAAGAAGATATGCATTTTCTTGCAGAATTGCAGAGTCAAGACATTTAAGATATCTGATTAAGAAATCTGTACAAATTGGATTGAGAGTAGACATGTGGAAATTGACATGTCCCTTTTTAAGGCATTTGTCATTTGACTTCCTCCTCGCGGGTATCGTATTGGAAAGAGTACGATGTTGAAGCGTCCATCTCTGTAATTGCCTGGTTCAGTTACAAACTGTTTCTTGCAGAATTGCAGAGTCAAGACTGTCAGGGAACAGATAAAAGAAAATGGCCTTGAAAGAGCTCCTCCTTGTTCTGTGTATTGTTACAGCAACTCCAGTTCATGCTCAGCAAGGTACGTCCAAGGATTGGATCAAACCCTTCCAGTCAGTTTCTGACATATATGTAGCTGTTACTCATCTCAAATTGGCAATGATGCAGTAGACTAAACTTGTGCTCCTGTTGTGTAGCTGGGGACATAAAGGATTGAATCATTCAACACTTTTTACTTTTGTTTGCAGGAGACTCCATCGTTGCCAACAAGTCCTTGATCAGCGGCCAAAGCATAGTCTCTGCGGGCAAAGTCTTTGAGATGGGCTTCTTCAGTCCTGGCAATCCGGAGTTGTTGTTCCTGGGGATTTGGTACAAAGAGAGGCCTCCGGTTCCGACAGTAGTATGGATCGCCAATAGGAACTCGCCGGTGAACAGTTCCAGAGCTTCCTTAAACCTCACTTCAGACGGAAATCTAATCATTGTTGATGGCGCAGGGAATACTTCATGGTCGACCGGCACGTCGAATGCAATCAATCCAATTCTGCAGCTGCTGGACACAGGGAACCTCGTCCTGACTGACGGAACCTCCCAAAACATACTGTGGCAGAGCTTCGATCATCCTCATAACACACTACTTCCAGGCATGAAGCTTGGGTTCGATTTTAGCAGAAATCTTGATAAGCCTCTCACATCATGGAAGAGCCCCTCGGATCCTTCGACGGGTGCCCACTCCTACAAGATTGATACCTCCGGCGTGCCGGAAATTTACCTCTGGGAAGGGACCAGCCGCTCATATCGCAGTGGCCCTTGGACTGGACATGGATTCAGTGGCCGTCCTGAGATGAACTCTAAAGAGTCGAGAGACCTGTTCACGTTTCAGTTCGTCGACGACCAACATGAAGTGTCCTACAGCTTCGAAGTGGTAGACAACAGTTCTGTGGATGCTACGAGGGTCGTGTTGAATGAAACTGGAGTGTTACAGCGCTACATATGGTCCAAATCAAGTCCTGGATGGAGCCTTTACTGGGCAGTACCCAACGACCGCCAGTGCGATAAGTATGCGGCGTGCGGAGCTAATGCTTACTGCATCAGCAATTCTACCTTCTGCCGGTGTCTGGATAGATTCAATCCGGCGAGTCCGATGGATTGGTCTGTCAGAGAATTTTCAGGTGGATGTTCAAGGCAATCAAAACTAGATTGCCAAACCGAACATGAATTCCTGAATGTAGCACAGGTTAAGTTGCCGGATACACTGAATGCCGAACAAAGCAACAGGACCCTTGAAGACTGCAAGAACTGGTGCCTGAGCAACTGCACCTGCACGGCGTACAGCGCCGTCCAGGGAAGTGGGTGTATAACGTGGACAGGGCCTCTACTGGATCTTAGAATGCTCCCAGAAGAAGGAGACACTTTATATTACCGTGTTGCTGCTTCTGATCTCGGTAAGCATAGTTTCATCACTGCTTGCTAGTGGAAATGACATGCATATATAGTACAATTAAGCAAGCATATTGACCCTGTGACTCCTGAATGTTTTTATATATATTCATAGTAATCCTCGAGGTTCTTTAAGTTTGATGTAGAGGCCGATCTTTTTAGAACTGCATTACTTTCATTGATATGCACATAAATTTTTACATATGTATTTATATGAGTACATGAAGACATAGACAACTAGGAACGTGGATAGTGAAGCTGAGCATAGTAGTTATGAAACGTGGTTTCAGCTCAAATGAAACGTAGTGGTGGACGAAGTTTCAGCTTGTTGCAGAAAAGGTTGACAACCAGTAGTTATGATGTCGTTGTTGATGGAAACAAGACTACAACACCATGGCTTTGCTAAAGCTTGCCATTCATGTTGTCATCGACGTCCTAACTCCTAACAACATCTGTGTGTACATCCATGCAAATGGTCATCTCAACTTGTCATTTGTATTGGACAAATGGTGAATAAGAGCCTCATAATGACATGGTTGACATGGCAAATGTGGTCCTTGATGGTTGTCTTGGTCTTCTAAAACACAATTTATAAAATTGCCAATATTTATCGGTAGGGTGAAGAGATATTATATCTCATTTTGAAAGCAATTAGGAGTTGATGTTTAGAGCTCAACCCATTAAGCATTAGAAAGAGAGATGAGTTGAGGAAGGAAGAAGATTAGGATGAGGGCTCCACTCGGATCGACCATATCCGACAGTGAACCTCTTTCAGCTGACTTTGCCTTTTACTTCATTGAATTGCCAAGCAAGAATAGGAGCTTGCCTGCCTGATAGCTCAACTCAATAAGAGAAGCTTGATGTCTTAACTCAAGATGAGGAGCTTGCAGCTCCAAGAAAGATGAGTAAGAAATGATATTAGAAAAGTGAGGATATATTGTAAGCAGAGAAGTTTTAAAATTTGAAGGAGGAGATTTTAGATCTCAACTCACTATGGCACAAGGCATTAATTTGTACCTAAGAAAATCAAGGAGCCTTGCTGAGAGGTAGGGGCAAAGAAATGGCTCTAAACAATGTCTTGGATTCATGTAGAAAGAAAGATGCTTCAAGCATTTTTGTTTAATTTATTCTAAATAAAAGAGCATGATAGCTCTTATACAAGGGTGATTCAAGCATGGAGTGAAAATTAACGAGGGGGTTCTAGGATTCTGTTGTGGCAGCCATAAATAATTTAGAAGAGAGTGACAGAAACAAATGGGTACATCTCATGGGTTCGGTATGAAGTGGATAAGTGGTACATGCCATGGTAACCATGCCACTAAAGAAATATGTGACATGCTAAAAAGAATTTTTTTTATTTTGAAGAATATGTGACCTTTGAAAATAAGTAGATAAGACTTAAAGGAAGGAGAGGTCACTCGTAGGCATCCAGAAACTTAAATTTTGGACTCAGACGAATAGGATGCTTCATTGGAGGAGAAGATTCTATAATAGAGATGAAGGTAGCACTATCGTGAAGAAGGCTGCACCCATGAAAGGGAATAATGATAACTTGACAAGGAGGAGCTATTTGGATTCCCATTCATTAAGATGAAGAACATTGCATCACGGACATGAAGCTCTGGTACCATTTTAGAACTGCATTACTTTTATTGATATGCACTAAAGCCCCAAGATGATGATGAGAATGAAAGTTAGTTCTACGTGGATAAAACATGGAGGTGGTCATGGGCTTATATGTAACATCCTCTCTTATCATTCAAGACTCGTTGGAAGAAAATCGTGAGGGACTAAGTGTCATACGGAGTAAAGATGCTTCGTAGGAGCCACCTCTAGAACCCAAAGTGGACGACATCTGAGGGGTAAAGAAAAAGGGCCGTTGTGCTACTCTGATACTACTAAAGACGCGTTTTAAATTCGTGCGGGTCATATAGGCCCAAAGCGAACAATATCTTGAATGAAATCGTGGGTGTTACAAAAAAGGTATCAAAGCCAACCTCGCATGCTCACTTGAACCATGTGAGTCGACCCACCGAGGATGTTGGGCCCCGAAGAAGGAAAGATTGTAAGGCCCCAAGATGATGATGATGAGAATGAAAGTTAGTCTCACATGGACAAAACACGGAGGTGGTCATGAGCTTATATGTAGCATCCTCTCTTATCATTCAAGACGTGTTGGAAGAAAATCATGAAGGACTAAGTGTCATACGGAGCAAAGAATGTTTCGTAGGGGCCACCTCTAGAATCCAAAACGGACAATATTTGAGGGGTAAAGAGAAAGGGCCGTTGTGCTACTATGATACTACCAAAGACGCATTTTAAATTTGTGCGGGCCATATAGGTCCAAAGCGGATAATATCTTGAATGAAATCGGGAGTGTTAAATTACGTATGTATTTACACACGTACATACTCTTAATAAATCTGTACATAAAATTGATGTGCTTCCGCATTAGAGATTGATGTAGACTCCTGCAACTAGAACGTTATTTCAATTCTATAGATTTCTGACAAACGATTAGAACATGCAAAGTGTTGCAAACTTATTGGAGGATGCACATGTTTGAAGTCTGTTTAGCGTATTATATAAAAGGTCTCACTCACGTATTTGAAATCCATGTCCTGTATAATCCTTCTTATGACTGTTTCGGCATCTCTAATTTTGATGGGGAGTTAAAATTTCTCCTTTTGATAAAGAAACGTTCCTTCATTGTCGTTGTTATAGCTTATATACTTTGTCACATCGTAAGCTCGATTATTTGCTAATACATGATGTCCTCTATGGATCTACGCAGCTCAAGCTCCATCTAGTGACCACCCTCATAAGAAGAAAACGGTGGTAATAATTTTGATCCCTTTGGTGGTTGGGTTCTCTATCTTGGTATTTGTTGGACTACTCTTGTGGAAGAAGTATACAACAAAAAGTCCTGCAGGTACTACGGATCTTCCTAATAGCTCTTTCTTATGTACATATTATGGAGTTGAAGTACTAGAACATAAATGTCAATTGCATCCGTAATATGAAAACGGGAACAAGGTCTTGGCTCAGCATTCTAATACTAAGCAATAAGATCAAGATATAATTTTCACAAAGGCAGATATTGAGGTGGTTTAATTTTCAAATCTTTTGCAGGTTTGCTAGAGGCGCAAGACTTTCCCTTGTTTAGCTTAGATACTATAAAAGCTGCCACTAACAATTTCTCCAAGGATAATAAGCTTGGACAAGGCTGTTTTGGAGAAGTTTTTAAAGTAAGCTTTTTTTTTCTATTTAGTGCATTATTATCATACAATCTTGCAAACAATATAAACTTCAATCACGCAATTGGATTGGCAGGGCCGACTGAAAGATGGACAAGAGATTGCCGCCAAGAAGTTGTCAAAATATTCTCTGCAGGGGACTGATGAGTTCAAGAACGAGCTCCTTTTAATTACCCAACTGCAGCACAGGAATCTTGTTCGACTTCTTGGGTGTTGCATTGAAGGAGATGACAGAATTTTTGATATATGAACACATGGAGAACAAGAGCCTGGACACCTTCGTATTTGGTGAGATTTCTTTTGCGTCGAGTATGGCTGAGCAGAATCGGGTTCGGGAAATGAGATCCGGACCCGATCCCAGCCGGGTCCGAAATTGGGTCGTCCCGGTTTATTCGAAAATAAAATTAGGCGACCTGATTTTATTTTTTTATTATATAAAAATAAATTTAAAAAATTTAATATTTATTAATATTAATTATTAATAACTATAAACTCTTTTTTTTATTATGCATTAGTAATAAAATTAGTTTATATGTTAAGTTATAATATAATATATAAATATTATTTTATAATATACTTAAATATTATAATATAAGAGAACCGGGTCGAAGATAAATCTGGATCTCTTAAAACCAGATCCGGTCCCAATCCGAATTGGACCGGGTTTTTAAGTTATCGGACCCGGTCTCGACCTGGTTATATTTCGGATCAGGAATATTCTCGAAAATTCAGGTCGGCCGGACCGGAATAACCGGATCGGTCCGGGTGACTTGCTCAGCCCTAGCATCAAGCAGTCTTAAAGTAGTTTTGATGTATTAAAGCTTTGCATGAGAGGATTTCAGCTGAAGAGAGTTGTAATGAGTTAGTTTACAAACCCCTGCAGACAGAAGGAGGGCTTCGTTGCTGAATTGGCAACAGCGCATTGATGTCATTCTTGGAATCGCCAGAGGTCTGCTCTACTTGCACCAGGACTCGAGGCTAAACATAATCCACCGTGACCTCAAGCCCAGCAACATACTTCTGGACAAGGACATGAACCCCAAGATTTCAGACTTCGGCATAGCAAGAATTTTCGAAGGAGACCAGAGCGAACAGGATACTGCTACCAGAGTTGTGGGAACAATGCAAGTTTCTTAAACTTTTTCAAAATAAAATTAGTAAAATGAATCTCATAGTTAATGCTTCAATTCCTTCTCTCATGCACGTATGCACAGAGGATACATGTCCCCGGAGTACACCAAGGGAGGGATCTTTTCTGTGATTATAGTAATTGGTTCTGAACTGTGGATTATACATGGCAGGCATGGAGAGTATGGCAGGAAGGAAGATCAGTGGAGTTGCTGGATGGAACAGTGGGAGGTTCATATCCTGCTTCTGAAGTATCAATTAGGTGCATCCATGTCGGCCTCCTCTGCGTGCAGGAGAAGAGCGAAGACAGGCCGACAATGAGAGAGGCGTGCCAGATGTTGGCGAGTCTAAGCACACTTCTTCCTCAACCGAGGCCGCCAAGCCTCGCTGTAGCTGTGGCAAATAGCAGCAGCAGCTTCTTCGCCGAACGAGAACAAGAACGAGATTGGTCCTCTTCGACCAACGAAATCACGATTACAGTGGAAGCGCGATGAAAAAAAATCATACGTACACAAGTATTTGATCAAGTGTCATCATCCTCTTTGTGTGCGCTTTGTTCATCGTATCTATGTATCTTTATTAAGCATTTGTGTTTGGATCAATTACTCCAACTCGACTTATAATGATTAGTATGGATCATTTGCCTAAAGTATCTGATTTATTTTTAAAAGAAAAAATGAGCCGCCCCCATATCCCCTTTCCCTGAGCGCTCACCCATTCTCCCCACTCCTCCCCCCGCAAGCGATCAACACCCATCTTCTTCCTCCCTTCCTCCCTCGGCTCTCCCTCAGAAAAACGTCATCATCTCATCCCCACTTAGATGACCAAAATCGTAAGAAAAACCCTACATGGGCCGATAAGGTGAGGGGTCGAAGACCTACGAGCGTTACTCACCTGTTGATCCCCAGGGACCAGCTTAGAAGAATACAGGAGGCTACAACTGAGGAAATAGACATCCCTCAGCAGGAGGTGGACCAACGCACGGAAGAGCTGCGTAGCTGCTTGATGGGTTGTTTCTATGGAGATGTTGTAGCGACGGAGCAACTTCACAGTGATCTGCCAAATCTCTGGTCCCTAAAGCACCCACTATGTGTCATTGAGCTTGGAAATTTTTATCTCCTCTTCAAGTTCACAGATATGGAGGAACGTATGCAAGTACCGACGAATGGCCCTTGGACTGTAAATGGAAACCTTCTGAATCTCTCGCAACCAAGATCTTTTTTCAGGGCGACGGAAGACAACCTCACCTCAACATCGGTGTGGGTTCAACTGCCGGATCTACCATATGAGTTGTTCAACCTAAACTCCATCTTGTGGATCGCCTCCCGTATTGGCACACCTTTGAAGGTGGACGATCATACAATCCAAGGCGATAAGTGCAAGTATGCGAGAGTGTGTCTTGAAATGGATCTAGCAAAGTCTATCAAGCCTGGAATATGGATCAGACTACCGGACGGAAATCGCTATTATCAAAGAATCATATACAAAAATCTCCCCACTTTTTTGTTTTGGATGTGGTAGCGTAGGTCACCTGATAAGTTCATGTTCTAATCTTTGTGCAGGTGGATAGGCATAATCAAACGTCCAGACCACTATATGGCACATGGATGTGGTCTTTTCCTCCTCGTCGCCGGCGTGGTTTGGAGATCGGAAGCTCGAAAGACAACGGTCCAATCCGCCGTAAGCAAAGCAATCCGAACCAGTCACCAGTTCAACCCTCTGAACCGCTCATCACGGCCAACTCATTCGCTGCCCTAATTCCTGTTGATGACATGCAAGCAGAACCGTCTGATCCATCTGCTACGGCTGCTATGAAGTTATCCGTTGGGCAGGATACACTTCTGGGATGCGTGGAACACTCTCACACCCCACTGATTCCTCGATCCCCGCAAGAGGAATCACCCAAGGCACGTGAGAAAGTATACTCACGTGGATCTTCCAGATCATGCCCGATCAGGGCCGCTCATTCCTCTTCATCTTCCATACCCTCACGTGCGCAACTGCCAGGTGTCGATCATCCCCCTAAAGAAAATGCATGCCCCCTCCTCAACCAATATATGTTCCAGAAAGAGGCGAAAATCCCCCTCTGTTGCCTCCCTCTGGACATCAAAATGTCAAGGAGTGGGTGCAGCAAGCTTTTGCTAGGGCTGATCCTGCCATGACAGACTCTCATTCAGAGGAATCAATGGATGAGGAGATAGACACGGACACCCTTCCCCCACCAAGACGGGAGGCTCGCCGAAGCAAAAAAGCAACACGACGTTTCTCCCCAACTCCACCCACAGCCCAGACCAAGAAAAATTAAGGGAAGAAAAAGACAGGTAAACTAACTAAACTCACCCTTTCATAGTTTATTACTGACAAATCCTATGTGCAGACACCTTTTGCCAGCGAAGATTCTGACCACCAAGGAAATGGTGGCCACCAGGTTTCTCAACCCTCGCCTCATTGATGTGGATTCTTGCGTGGAACTACATAGGAGCATTTCGTAGCAAGGTCAGGAATAGATCATCGGACCTTATTATTTCTCATCATCCGGATATTATTGTGTTGTTAGAGTCGCACGCAGTTAAAGACAATGCACTTAAAGTTATCAAGTATTTGGGTCGAGGATGGAAAGGGCTCATACAAGAAGGTACTGGGGCCTCTGGAGGTATAATCTTAGCCTGACAACCTAATGAGCTACAGGTATCCTTGATCTCATCGTCTTCTCAATCTCTACATTCGGTTATCACAGATGGTAATTTCTCTTATATCCTCTCATGTATCTATGCTAGTGTCAACCCCATAGACCGAATTGAATTATGGAACAAGCTCTCATCCCTTAACCTTGATGGTATACCCTGGGCCATGATAGGGGATTTAAATTCCATCCTTTACCAAGAAGACAAGAGAGGTGGTAAACCTTTCACTTTGACCAAATCAAACAAAGGCCTTAGAAATTTGATCCAAAAACATGGACTTTTGGATATTGAACTAATAGGATCCCAGTATATATGGTATAATAATAGGAGAGGTCTTGCTAGGATCCTCTGTAGATTGGATAGGTTGTTAATCAACACACAATGACTTACCAACCTTTCTAATTTAACTCTGAGAACCCTTGAATGTTGTACTTCTGATCACGCACCACTACTCCTTGACACTAATCAAAGACACCCACAAAGACCAAAATAGTTTAAGTACGAGCATTTCATGTTTGAACATCAGGAACCCAAGAACATTGTGCAAGCTGAATGGTCTAACCTGTTGAATGGAAACTTATCCCTGAAAGAAACTCTAACCTCAATTAAACAGAAACATTGACATGGAACTGTAGGGATCTTGGAATTTTAGAGAATAGAGCCACTATGACCAAACAAAACATTCATTGACTTGAACTAAAAGACTCTAAACAAGGCCTCTCTGAACCTGAATTGGACAACCTTAGAGGTTTATATAATCTACATGCTGCCCTTTTAAGGCAAATTAGCCTTAAATGGTGGAGCAAATCTGGAACACAATGGTTTAAAGATGGTGATAGGAATACTAAATTCTTTCACCTAAGCACAATCATCAGACAAAGGAAAAATCATATAGATACTATTAAGGACGCCCAGGGTAATCTCATTACTGAGGAGGCACAAATAAGGGATCTTTTTGTGGAGCATTATAGGAATATGAGGGCACTTGACCCACTTTGCCAATCTGATTCTAACATGTGGCCTTCCCTTCCTACCCTGGATTCCTCCTGCCATAGTTCAATGATATCAGCCTTCACCCCTAATGAAATCAGAAAGTGCATATGGAATATGGCTCCTGGAAAGGCCCCAGGACCTGATGGTTTTACCCTAGAGTTCTACAAGAACTATTGGAATATAGTGGGAGACTACATCACACAAGTTATCGGGTCCTTCTTTTTAACAAACACACTACCAGATGGCTGGAATGATACCTCTCTTATATTTATTCCTAAGAAGCCCAATCTCATCCACATAGACTACAGACCAATTGCTCTTTGCAATGTTCTTTATAGGGTTGTTGCAAAGCTCCTTGCTAACCGCATCAAAGTTTTCTTAAAAGGCATAATTGATGAGGCTCAAACAACATATGTAGAAAATAGATCCATTTAAGATAATGTATTAATTGCCTAGGAAATTGCACATTCCATGAAAAAAAGGCAGGATTAAATACATGATGCTTAAATTAGATATGGAAAAAGCCTTTGATAAGGTATCTTGGCAAGTCATCTCCATTGCTTTAACACTTATGAACTTTCCAAGCCAAATGATAACCTGGATAAACTCTTGTGTTAGAACACCTATCTTTTCTTGTTGCATCAATGGTGTATTATCTCAATCTTTTAACAACCACAAAGGCATTAGGCAGGGTGATCCAATATCTCCTTATCTGTTCATAATTGTTTCTCAAGTATTTTCCACACTAATGAGGCAAGCAGAACAAAACCATGCTCTGAAACCTTTCACTATAAACCATTTTTCAATTAGTCATCTTCTTTTTGCAGATGACATACTAATTTGCCTAGCAGCAACTCTTCCTAACTGTCATAAACTCAGAAAGATCTTTAAGTTATATGCCTCTCTTACTAATTTAAGAATCAATTACTCCAAATCTGAGATATACTTCCCTAGTAACTTAATTACCAACAGAAGATCTAAAATCAAGCAACTCCTGGGCATGAAGGAGAGAACTTACCCTTTCTTGTACTTAGGTGCACCCATCTCCCACAAGTTCTTGTCATCAAAGGAACAATCCTCCTTAACTAGTAAAATAACTAGTAGAATCTCTGGGTGGAAACAAAAAACTTTAACCCAAGCAGGAAGAGTTACCCTGATCAACTCAGTTTTAAACTCAATTCCTATATATTCTATGAGCTCTGTCCACATCTCCCCATGACTCATTGAATCACTTGAGAAGCATGCCAGATCCTTTCTCTGGTCTGTTGATGGAAGTAAAAGAGGCTTTCACCTCATAGGCTGGAAAACAATACAACTCCCAAAACTATATGTTGGTCTGGGTATTAGAATCTTCATCATGTTAGAATCTCCCTTATGGCCAAAAGAATTCTTACTGTCCTGAATGGGAACCAGGACCAATGGGTTAGGCTTGTCCTAAACAAATATGGACTCATACACCCTTGGTCCTGCACCTATCCATAGCCTGGTCATGGAAAACTTGTCTCAATACCTAGGAAATATTAAAACTTGAATTAAAAAACTAATAGGCAATGGAGACAACACTAAGTTAATGTCTGATCCTTGGATATTTTGTACTCCTCTTTTATTGATGCCTACTTTTGTTACGGATGATACAATATTACTGAATTACAATGTCAAGGACTTTATATGTGATGGTATGTGGAACCTAAATATGCTGCAAAACTTTTTTTTGCCACTGTCTTATTAACCTTGTCACTGCAGTACATATTCCTGCATGTCCCATTTATGATAAGTGGATTTGGAACCTGACCCACACGGTGTTACCCATGCCAAATCAGTCTACAAGTTCATTAATAAGCCGACCCTTTACCATAACTTGGATGCTTGGCCTGGATGGAAGAAACTTTGGAAAATTAAACTACCTTCAAAGATCCATATCTTTTATGGAAACTTCTACACGATAGACTACCAACAAAAGAGATGTTGTGACACTTTGACCTCTCCCTTAATTCTTCATGTTCGTTCTGCGGCTTGGTCACATAATCAAGTTATCATCTCTTTTTTGAATGCATGTCTAGTCAGCAGCTCTGGTCTTTATTCCAATAGAAAACTCAATATCATTTCCAGCACTTTCATACATGGTCCCATGGCAATCGGATCTTTGAAGGTGAGCAGCTAACCCCTCCCTCTAGAACTCAGATTCAATCCCTAATTGCTTTCTGCCTCTGGGATTTGTGGACCTCAAGAAATGATATCCACTTTAGATCCACCAGGTCTTCCATCCTTGTTATCTAGCAGAGGGACCTGGCATGCCTTAATGAACAAGATGAACTCCACAATTCTGAGGGACACCCCCTAGAGATCTCGCAGAGATCCAGTGGGAGCCCGCAACATCTACAGAGTTCATTATGAACTCGGATGGTTCTTTCATAGAACCATCAATGGTCGGGGGTGCAAGATATCTAGTCAGGTCATCTAATGGTTTGTTTATGGCAAGAAGACATTTCTCCTCTGCACTAGAAGTTGAAGCCTAGGCTTTACGTATTGACATCATGAAGTGTAAAGAGTTAGGCTTCCTGAGCATCACCTACCAATATGATTCCAGCTTACTAGTCAACATTCTTAAGAAGGACGCTGCATGCCCATGGAATATTAAAAACATCATAATTGATGTATGGCATCTGGTGGATAGTTTTGTATGTTTTATACCTAGTTTTATTCCCCGACAACAAAATCAGGTAGCTGATTACTTTGCTAAGCTTGCTAGAAGTTCATTGTCGGACCTATTTTGGGAATGAGATCCTCCTGAAGGACTTAGTCAGTTTTTGTATCTTAAGACTTTCTGAACCTGTTTGATAATGAATCTTCTCCTTTTCAAAAAAAAACTTGACTTATAATAAAGGATCTATTTACTTTGATGAAATTAAATTAAAAAATAGAAAAATAATTTATTTTTATGTGTTTGATAGATAAATATGAAAAAAATTATTTCAAAAATATAAATCAAGAAGGATTTTTCATTTGAAAAGGTGTAATTCATTTTTTTAAAATTTAACTTATTTTTCTGGTCAATGGAAAAGTATTTTCCAATTAAGTAACTTTTTTTTGTTTTATCAAATAATAGAAAATGAGAATTTTTTTTTGAGAAATACTTTCATCAAAATAAATGGACCTAAATTTGAAATGTGATATAAAACGTTCGTATATAACCGTACATATAATATTATACATTAATATTATGTGTTTAGAAGGCGTTTACTGCATTATCTCTAAACATTACCTGATAATCTACATTACCTAATAAGAAGATTATCACCTATTAAATTATCAATAATGTGCATTACCTTGTTTACTATATATAAGTAATCCAAGTGGTAATTCAGATTCTCATATTTACTTATATAAATAATTATTAAATAATATATATTATTTTACCAAAATATCCTTTATAAATATTATTAAGTTAAAAATTTTATATTATTGAATAAAAATTGACATAAATTATAAACTCACAAATTAATGTATTTAAGTAATTAATACGCTTCAAATTAAAATAATAAAAAAATAATCTTTATAATTAACAATAATAATTTATAAAAATATTATTCTAATTAATAATACTTATAAATAACAATTA